>JAJONR010005896.1:0-61492 GCA_029582245.1 Solanum etuberosum | reverse complement strand
AATTTTTGTGTTGTATATTTTCTCATAAACATAAGAATCCCATAAGTTGTAAAACTATTAAAATAGCCCCAATTGTTTATTCAATCTTACCAAATAAATAAAAATTTATAAAATCGCATAATAAATTATTACAAAACTATTTGTTCTCCACTTAAGTAACTGTTTCATCTAACTTTAATTCATTAAACTTTAATTCAAAAAAAAAATTGAACATAAATTGTAGTGTACTAGTCTTTAATATAATCCTCCCATATAGTACGGACAATTTCCTCACGTTGAACTTGCATTTCTCGATCATGTGACCGAGAAGACGAACCAACATTGTTACTTTGAGCCATTTGTTGGTCAATATCATCCGCAACTATATTTTCATGTTCATAGACCATAAATATTTCATCAGTCCTTTGGTATTCTCGTAAATAATTATGTAACACTGCACAAGCTATGACAATTTTCATACCATACCATACCAGGCCTAGATGTATGTTGTTGTGTTCGACATAACAACCTATGTTCTTGTCTGACTTGTTCGATATGTTCAACTGCTGCAACATAGAAAATAACATCCTCAATGTCGCTATCAGACTCACTAGCACTACTTGATATGTTCATATCAATTTGATCTGCTATGTTGTTCAAATAGATATAACTATAAGTTGTAATAAATATAAAACGGTAGAAGTAATAAATTAGGTGTTGGAGTAAATGAAGAAAAAAAAATTATTACTCAACAATCGGTTGGTGTGAGTTAAAGTGACTATATGTTGGTGAGAATAATAAATTTTAAAAAGTAATGATGTGATTATAAATTTTATTTACATATAAAATAAATGATTAGTAGATATAAATGTGGGGTTGTTTTAACAAAATATAAACTTGTTGATCAATTTTTGTATTAAAAATATCTCAAATCATGATATGAAATTTCCATATCATGGTTTTTGAAGAATATGGAATCACATCTCATGATATGGAATCATGAGATGGAATCAGTGTAAAATCGCATGTCCGAACACTGATTCCATCTCACGATTTCATATTGTGATACCATATCACGATATGAAATCGTAAGATGGAATCAGTGTTCGGACATGCGATTTTACACTGATTCCATCTCATGATTCCATATCATGAGATGTGATTCCATATTCTCCAAAAATCATGATTTGAGATTTTTTAAATACAAAAGTTGACCCACAAATTTATATTTTGTTAAAACAATCCCACATTTATATCTATTAACCATTTATTTCATATGTAAATAAAATTAATAATCACATCTTTACTTTTTAAAATTTATTATTCTCTCCAACATAAAATTTGTTATTGCTTTAAATTTGGTGAATATAAATGATAAAGTAGGAATTGATTTGATGAATATAAGTAAGAACGGAGGGAGTAATACTTTTTTATTTTTTCATAATAAAAAAAATTCTCTTTTGGCTACTTATGAAAATGTTTAAAGTAATTTAATATGAAAAATGACAAAATTGGTGATGTATGTTTAATAATCACTACTTCCATGATTTTAGCACGAAATTAATGCACTGAAAATGTGTAATTGCACACAAGTGAAACAAGGCATGAACCATATGATATTGACACACAAGTGAAAATTGTCATAACTTTTACAGTGTTACATAATTATTTGTGAGAATACCAAAGGAGTGATGAAATATTTATGGTCTATGAGCATTAAAATATAGTTGTGAATGATATTGACCAACAAATGACGCAAAGTAACAATGTTGGTTCGTCTTCTCGATCATATGATCGAGAAATGCAAGTTCAACGTGAGAAGATTGTATGTACTATGTGGGAGGATTATATTAAAGACTAGTGCACTACAATTTATGTTCAATTTTTTTTATTGAATTAAAGTTTGATCAATTAAAGTTAGATGAAACAGTTATTAAGTGGAGAATAAATAGATTTGTAATAATTTATTATGTGATTTTATAAATTTTTGTTTATTTGATTAGATTGAATAAACAATTGGGGCTATTTTAATAGTTTTACAACTTATGAGATTCTTATGTTTATGAGAAAATATACAACACAAAAATTCCATATCGCATGTCCAAATAAAACTTCAACTTCATCTCATGATTTCATATTATGATATGATATCATTCCATATCGCATGGCCAAACGGGCCCGTAGTTTAGTTTGAGAAGTCAAGGAGCCACTTGCTCTTTATATTAGACAATATTTTAGAATTTGAAATTAAACTACTCACATCTTCATATTAATAATAAAATTTAATACAACGATATCCAATAAATTATGTTTGCAAAGAAATAACCCAACATCTTATTAATTTGAATTAATCATACTAGTATAAATATTAGCAATAATATTATATATAAAATTAAAGAATTTATGTTTTAAAGAATACTACAGTATAGAAAAAAATATATATAGGTTTTTAAAATAAAAATTGCCTTTTGACCACTCATTTAATTGAGCCACTAACATTAAAGAGAGTAAGAAAATTACTTTTTGTCAGGTCAACAAGCTCAAAAGACGAGTGGACATGTATTGATATTTTGATATTTTTAATTAACTTTTATTTCGCATAAAATTGCAAAAAAGAAATTTATTATTATTATGAAAATATTCACAAATATAGTTGATTTACCTTCGGGTAAAAACACAAGATTTTCTTAAAATTTTAATTTTAAGATGTGGTTATTCAACTTAAGGTCTAATTTATATGTCTTCAAAAGAAAGCCATTAATCTCTCAATTAAATAGTGATCTCTCAATCTAATCAAAATAGACAGCGTTGCGGTCCAACAATTAATTGATAAACTTCAATAATTTCATCCGACTGATAATTGCTATCGAGGAATGTATTATCAACTAAACTCTTAATGATAGTAGAATACTCTTCTACCTTAATCACTATTATAAGAGTATTTAAATTTTAATATGCGCTTTGAAAAAGATTAATTCTCATACAAAATATTATCTTTCAACCGTAGAAAATAATGATGTTATATAAATTCTTGAATATAAATATTGTGTATTTTTTTATGTAATATGTTGTGAAAAATCAGAATTACTAATGGATTTGTATCGACATATACTGATATTTGAATAGCAACTCAAGAAAAAAATCCAGAATTTGCTTGATCCACTGAAAAGAAAGTTTGATCCGAAATATAATGAAGAGAAGAAGAAGAGAATGTTGGATTTGTATTGAAGATAATTCCACAACGAGTTAAAATATGACCAATTTATTGCAATTCTAACTACAATTGAAATTAACCAGTTAAAAAGATTTAAATTGAGATAAACTATTCATCCCAATTAATTAAGCGAGCTTCTTAACTCAACAAAGTAAAACATTTATTTTCAAATGGACTAAATATATTGATTAAAATTTAAATAGTAATTTATCCGATTTGATCTTAATGAAACACAAACTTAATTATACATTTGTTTTGCTATAGAATGATTTTTCATATTTGATATGTCTAAAAGTGATCCTTAAAAAATTAGGTAAATGTATATTAGCATATTTTACCATATGAAATGGCAAAAACTCCTTGAATATAATAAAAAAATATTTTGATTATTAAGAATAATTATTCTATTCTATTTAAAAATTGAAGAACTTAATTAATTAAAATTATGAAACCGTCAAAATTGGGTGCCAACAAGCGCTACATTTTAAATGTACACTCATGGATTAAGATAATTCCAAATCACTTACAAAAGTTCAAAAGTAACTTCAAGAATTTGTATTCATAACCCAACACAACTTTAATTTTTAAATATTTAGTGTTTTATCTGTGTTAAAATTAAAATTGGAAACCTAGTGGTTTTCAAAGAAGCAAACTGTGACAAACAAAGTGTACTGGTAGAGTAAATTGAAATTACAAGCATAGAAAATACTATAAGAGGTTGTGTTTACCAGTTATTTTTTTCACTTTCTAAATTGAATTAAGTTAATTCAATATCTCAACATTTAAATTTAAATATTAAAAAATTATACAAAAAATAATTATGTAATATAAATTATAACTCTTCTCATACTAATATGATGAGAAAATACATCTTAAAATATTCATCAAATTAATACAATTCAAAAAGAGAAACAATTGAAATAATGGAGTAAATTGAAAACACAAAAGTATGATAATTTTTAATTGTTATTTTGTCCTTAGTATTAAATAATAATATAAAATAATAATAACCAAATTTAAAATTTCAAAATATCATTAATAAAGTTAAGCAGATCAAGGGACTATATTGAAGGGAGTTGAATTTAGTCCAAAAATTAGCAATTTGAAATAAAATAAAATAGGAGATATATCAATGAAGCGCTAGTTAATGGTTCTCTTCAAGTTATTTTCTCACTTAAATAAATAATAATTATCTCTGTTAATTTGAGTAAGTGTGAATTTAAAAGGGCAAACTACATAAATCCCACTAATTTAAGTCATAATTATTAAGATTTTCGATAGTTTCAAATATTACTTTCTATACCATATTTCATGCTTAGGATACACGAGTTGGAATCTGTGAGATACATGTATCTGCTGAATTTTAAAATTGAAATACATATTTTATTTGTTTAAATTAATTGGTGGTAACTGATTTCCTTAATCAGAATACATGGACAATCAAATCCCTTAATGTAAGGCGGAAATCAAGGAGTGTATCTATGTTTAATTAATTTCATTTTATTATTCTTTGAAATAATAAATTCATTAATATTATTAATAAAAGACAAAAACATGTATATTTTAGTCATGTAATTTGATTAATTTCATTTTATTACTCTTAAAATAATAAATTCATTAATTTGATGTATCTATTATCAATATATGATGTATCCAACAAACGAAACACTTAGATACATGAGCATCATACATGTACATCCATATGTATCATAGAAGTATCTAGATTTATTTAGTGTATTTGTTATATGTGTAATGTGTCTAGTATTAATTTCATGTATCTATTTATATGATCTAATTTTAATTTCATGTATCTTTTATATGTATCTAGTATTAATTTGATGTATCAAGTATCAATTTCATACATTGTATTCAAAAACATGTATCTCGGATACATAATAAGCATATACATATAATTATGTGTATCTAAATATGAAATGTAACTGAAACATACAAATTTAGGGACAAATCACGAAGGTAGAATATCTGTCTTATCATTAATTTAAAAAAAAAAGTAAAAACTTTCAAAATTCTTCATTTTTTAGCATCTGAATTTTGTTCTCATAGATACATATAATCTTAATTCAGATACATGAACTCTTAACTAGATACATGTACAACTGATGTGTATCCAACATTGTTGCATATCTAATGGTGTATTTGTTCTGTTAATTAAAACTTGACGTAATTCTTCCATCTTGATTAGGTCGTTCCTATACTTAGATTTATTCTCGACTTGAATGTTGACGGATGAAGAGTCAGTCCCTGCAATGAGAAATTCATGAGTAAAAATAAACAAATAAAAGTTGTCTGATTTAGTATAATATTGTTAATATGTAGTGCATTTAACAAGAATCATCCGATTTTGAGAATGGTCAACATTAAAGTGTTTGAGAAACAACGAAACTCAAAAAATATAAAACCTAATTTGTAAAAAAATTTAAAATTGAACTTAAGAACATTATGAATTTTAACTCAGATACAAAACCAAGATACATGAGAATAATAAAACAATAGAAACAAACCTATATGTAAAATATAAATTTGAGCATGCAAACATGTATTGAGAGAATGAAGGAATAAAGAGGGAGAAGATGAAGAAAGAAAGTGAGCTGTTGGAAATGGGGGTGGGGAACATCGGCAGATGGGAATAGAAAAAAATTGACTTGTTAATGGACCATCAATTAAGGAGTTTAAATTTAAGATAATTATCCAATATCATATTTAAGGGATTTGTGTATCTCATTAAATCTTTTAAAATATATGGTATAAATATAAAAAAGTGGTAATATGTGTAATTGTTTTAAATTAGAGGTAAATATAGTATATATGATAGTGATGTATGTGTGATTATATAGTTTTTCCAATTTAATATGCTACTCCATCCATTTTAAACTATCTATTTTATACGCCCCTAAATAAATATCAATTAGGAAGATTTTTAACTATTTCATCTATTATTGATATGTGAAAAATCATAACATCAGTGTTTGAAGAATACGATATACAACAAGATACAAAATTTTGATTCTTTGAATAACAATGTTTTAAAATTTGATATATAATATTATACTCTCAATATATAGTATTATACAAAATTAGAAGAGCGTATCTATATGCCCATATACAATATTATACACTACTATATGAAGATTGATTCCGGCTTCTTCTTTGAATCCAAGCACCAAATTCATTTAAAACATCTAAAAATTACACCAAATCATCCTAAATTTTATATTAACTTTCTTCATTAAGTGCCCGATTTTCGTAGCAATATTTACTCGAAATGGAGTTTATTTGTAGAAATTCAATTTTCTGATTTTCAAACTTCGAGCTACAACAATGACCGCTTATGAAATTTCTAATTGTTTCAAAGCAACTAGAAAGTAATTTCTAATTTCTAATTCAAATTTTCTTCTTAGAATGTATTGATTTGACTACATAGACGAGATCAAACATATTATACACCAAAATCAGAACTCTGAATTTCTTATGAAGAATTTTCTAGTTGTTTCAAAGCAATTAGAAAGTAATTTTTTAACCAAAAAAAATTTAATCAGATATAAAATATCTATCCAAATTTTTTCACTAACTCAATCATCGATAATGAAATCATCAAATATTTCAAATCAAAATGAGATCAACGTGTAAATCAAGTGCCTCTAGTATACTATTAAAAGGGTCGATGTATTGGTCTTAAAGTGGTACCTATTGTTCATCCCCCCTAATACCAAATTAGGAGTTTGCAATAATGCAAAATCTTTTACGTGATCCTTTTTTCTCTTTTAATCATAAGATGTGAAAAGTCTTTTTCTTTTTTTAAAATTTTTTTTTGCTCTAGTTGACAAGTTCATTTAGAACATTAGATTTCTTTTTTCTCTGTTGATTTTTTGTTTAAAAATATAAAGAGAAACAAAATGCAAGAAAGTCCACACATTTTAAAAAACAAACGTGAGGTAACTTTCACATATGATGACATAATTATGACTTCTTTATACGTAAGTCACGCAACTTTCAATGGATCGACAAATTTGACAAATATGTCCACGTTAGTAGCACAACGCTTATACTCTTGTTGAATCCTTCTCTTTATCATAAAACACGGACTAATACGAGATGATCAGAAGAAATAAGCCACGTTTTTTTCCTCGAGAAATGTGATGCATGCTACAGAGTAAACACGATATTGGAATTCATCGGTGTAGTAAGTAGGGTTAATTTAGAAATTCGATTACAGGTTCATGTGAATTTATATATATCACTTATAAAACTTATTTTTTCTATTTTATCTTTATTTTGAAAGTACTTGTGTTTCTAAAAAAGATGTTATCTATAATATTTCAACCAATCAAATAAGCAAAAGTTATTTTAAATAACATTTTCCACCGTACCAAACACACCTAGGTATAAAATTAAATGCAATTCCACAAGTAGCATTTCGTAGGACTTAGGCCACACGTACTAAGTGAAGGAAGCATATAGTTGTCATTTACTCCAATTGAACATGTGGAAATTTAAGAGATAAATATATCTAGAAATTAAGATTTCTTGGTCATTTTCAAAATAAATAAAATAAAATAACTTTTTCAGATCTCTTACGTATAAATGAAAAAATTATTATAAAAAAAATATCATATTTTTATTGGCCTTTTCTGTATATGGAAGGTAATTAAATAAAGATTAAAATATATATCATGATAAATATATGATTTTTTCTGTACTGACCTACCTAACAAGGGAATGAAAACTTTAAAAAATCATTTTTCTTTCCAAGCAAAAGATTAATATAATGTTACTTCTTGAGTCCATTTTAATATAACGATGTTTGATGTATTTTCAAAAAAAATATAAGATATTTTTACATGTAAGCCAAATATATACAAAAAGAAATATTTAAATTAACTGACACACGTCTATCGATTTTTCTTTTAAAAAAATTATTATCTTTTACAATGCGTATTTTATGTAAAAAATCACCAAGAGAAGTATATCAATTTTCTTTGAAAAATTATATATGAACAATGTGTTCATTAAATTAATTTTAAAAATATGAATTATTTACCTTACAAGGTGTCTTAAACGTAACTAAAAAGTTGTGATGCAACAGCACATATAAAGTGCTGTGAATAAAGACGAGGTGTAACTTCAAATGATTGAAGAGTGTGCTCTCTTTATTGTTCGTTTTACTTGTCGTTTTTATTAAAAATAGATGATTAAATTAATATTATTTTAATTTTTTTAGATATTATTAATTATTAGTTTTTGCCTTTGTCTTTACTCAATAAAATATAGAAAGAGATTAATATAATTTTAAAAATAGTGTTAAATTGAAATCCAAAAGAATAAAAACAAAAATAAAAATAATTAATCAAATTACATTTTACTGAGGGGCGTAAAAAAAAATGACAAACAAAATAATGGAAGTACTACGGTAGAGATAGTGATGTTTCCTAAACTTTAGTAAAGACAAGACAATTAATGGTGTACAAAGAAATAGGTCCCCTTGTAATTAAGAAGGAAGTAGCAGATATATATTATTCGATCAATTAATTTATTAACAAAGTTAAAGTAATGTATTGTATATAAGTATGCATACTATAATTAAGTTTTGATTGATATTTACAGAGTTAATCAAATATTCGATGTCGTAAATTAAGAAATTCGAGTGATATACATACGAAGGTGTTGGTCCATCGGTGCCTTGGGAAAAATCATCTACGCCAGTGTGAAAAAAGAAATTTAACATTTTGACAGTAGCGAGGAGAAGGAAAGGAGCATTATCTCTTTTAAAAATAAGGATTTGAAGTGATTTATAATTTATTGAGTATTTGATATAAATCATGCATTTATGTACAAATCAATTCAGACAAAGTAATACAAATATATCTGATAGTTAGTCTATTTTCATCAGTCGACAGGTAAGAGCGATAAGTTTGGAATATGTTTGATGTTTTTTCATCAATAATCTGAATCTATGTCATATCAATAAATGATGATTTTGAGGATCATTCATTCCGAAAAAACCTCTCTCTGAGTGAATATGTGGATGTACGCAATAATTAAATGAAATATTTATATTTAATACAAAATATATATTATTTTATACATATATTATAAATTAAATGATAGGATAATTCAAGTATATAATCCCCCAAAAGGGAAAAAGAAAACTGTCGGCAATTTGATCCAGGCAAAATTATATAAAGAATAAATTAATTAATTAACAACATAAATATATTCACTTATAAGTAGTTAATTAATAAATTTGTCATCTCAATTTTGTCATTTGACCATTTCAAATCACTATAATTTGATGCAACTATCGCAGGCAGGGGTGGATGTAGTGGCCTGGAGGATGTTCACTCCAATCCTTAGATAATAAATTATATATATATAAGGTTTTGGAATATAAGGTTTTCAAATATAACTTTTTTATTTTTTTGAGATAGTTATAAGATCTGCATATACTTTATCGATCTTTCTTAATTAGACTCATTTAGTAGGATTTCACTATGTGTGTTGTATTGTTCTTGTTGTTGTTGAACTCAAGACAAGAGGTTAGTTTAGCTTTGTAACTCTATATCCATCACTGATCGTGAAAAGTAAATTCTTTCAATTCTACTAGTACGTGGACAAGGAATATATAAAACATGAATATCCTAACTACACTTCATTTTTTTTAGTTGTCCATCAAAATAATAAGCGATAAAAATATTTTTAAGTATATTACTTAACATACATAATTTATACATATATAATATACACATTTTTTAAATATATAATTTGGTCTTAGCTAAAGGCACAAAAGAAAAATGATATTTTCTGTTCCATTACTATATGAAGAATGAAACAAAAAAACCTAACTAATTGATGTATCAAGACTATCCATAAAAAAGAGAGTACAATATCATCCGTTGAAATCTTTTGTTAGACGTCTTTTTCTAGTAATAATATAGATTAATCAAATAGTGAATTGAATCATTTAAGTGATTGCGTTTAAATGATTCGAAATTCGTTAACTCTTAATCAGAAGTTTAGAGTTTTAGCCTTTAAAAATGAATTTGAAGTCTATAATTTTAACGTGAAATATAAAAGTATGTATAAAGCTCATTAAAAACCTAATTCACAAATTTTAAATTTTGAATCAGTCTCAAAATTTTCGACATATGGATAAATACATGACAAGCCGATGACAATGAAAACACGTTATTTAATAGTTCACATAATATTGGAAAATCAAGCCGCGTGATACATCACATCAAATAAACACAATTATGAAAACACGTTTAAAGCATTTGGATATTTTGTTTAGATTAGAGATTATAGTACAGTACTTAATTTGACTATCATCATAAACAACAAAAAGAAAAGAACGTACACTTAATAATTGAAGTTTTGAGTATGAATACTATAAAATTATATATACATTTTTTAAATCAAATTTCTAACTAATTTGAATGATAATTGTAATTTATTCTATTAAGTCGCATTCATTGGTGAATATTTTAAATATATTATAAAAAATTAATATATAATGTTGAAATTAAAACGAAAAGGAAATCGGTGCATGAATGCTTTTGTGTTCATGCAATTTCAGAGAAGATTGAAAAAGAAATTTATTATGCTATCGATGTATATAATTATAACTTAGTTCCTATATAAAAAAAGATAAAAAATTAATTTGAAAGTTGAAACAAATATACCAACCAATGAGGGAAGAAAATATCATAATATATTTATAAACTTATTGGTATAAAATAACCTCAAACAATAATAACAAAATATATAGTAACAAATTTATTCATATAAATTATATGATATATATTGGGGACTCCAAATGTTGGGTTTGGTGGGGGGCTTAGGCAATGGCCTCAGCCTTACAGGCAGCCCTGGGCTCAAGATCCATTTCATTATTATAAAATTCATATCAGAATTCAAGTCAGATACATCTAGATATATGTATTTACTTTGCCATATACACCAAAATTAGGGAAAGAGGCGAGCGAGAGAAGGAGAAAAAGCGGGAGAGATAGGAGGGAGGCGAGCGAGATCCCCAGATATATGTGAATCATATTAGATATATGTATCCGAAATACTAACTAGATACATGTATTTGGCTAGAGAGATAGAGAGAGAGAGAGAGGCGGGAAAGATAAGAGAGTGGTGAGCGAGATAGGAGAGAGGCGAGCGGGATAGAAGAGAGGCGAGTGAGTGAGTCGGATATATGTAAATTCACTTAGATACAATGTATCTAGAACAAATTGCACTTAATTTTGACCACATATAACTGAGATACATGTATTTAAACATATCCAGACGGGCCAAATACGTGTATCTCAAGTAAAAAATCTGATAAGATTTGTAATATTACAAACTAGCATGAATCTAAATAATTATCTCATAAACTAGTGGATTTTTTGTAGGTTATTTTTTTATCCTTCTTGAAAAACTATAGATCAGAAATTTAATTTTTTTCACTTTCGTCTCCTTGTACTTGTAGTTTTTTCACATTTAGCCTGCATTTGGACATGTAATTTCATATCATAATTTGAAATTATGATTTCAAATCAGTGTTTGAATATGCAATTTGAAATCATGATTTGAGATTTCAAATCTTTTTTTTTATAAAAAAGTAATTGTAAACTGTGATACATAAGTTTATATTTTACGAAAAACATCCATCATTTTAAATTTTATATATAAAAAAAAGACTCATGCTCGACGTGAAGAAATTGTCCGTACCATATGTAAAAATTATATTTACGAATAACTAATTACTACTATTGTTGACTAGTGAACTTTTATAAAATTATGTATATTTGAAAGTTTGTAATCACAAATAAGTATGTATAAAAAAAACATCGAGATATGCGATTTATCCATATAGTTTCTTAAGATATTTCGATATCTTAGTTATAAACTATGATTTATTTTTTTGGTAAGATTATATAATAATCGAAAAAATATTAATAGTTTTCACAATCTACAGAGTTCATATGATTACGAAAAAATATACAACTTAATAAAAATTCAAATTACATGTCGAAATAAAACTTCAACTTAATACGTATATCCGACAAACAACAAACTCTGAAGGAAGAGACAAAAAAAAATTAAAGGAAGAGAGAGAAAAATAAAATGATTTTCAAAATTTTGAGGAGTAAATTAAAATGGTAGAGATAATGAAGTTTCTCCAACTCCCATTTTATGGAGAAAATAATGTAGATAGAATAGACAAAGAAATAGGTCACTAGAACGTGCACCCCTTACCAGCATTCATTATTTAGCCATATTTTCTCATAAAAAATCTCTTTGTATAAATTATTGGGGAAAAATAATAATATATAAAGCATGAAAGACATGTTTATATTATATAGGTGTGCGTACACTTGTAATATCGGTGGCACACATGATGATTTTCTGATATTTGTAATTGTTTGCGATAAGTTTTAAAGTAATAAAAAATAAATTGCAATCATAAATAAAATATAATTTTATTGATAAATATATGTGGGTACAAATTTTTTATTCATTGATTCTTTTCTTTGATTCAAGGGCCACACATTTCTCGAACTGAAATGATTTGGATTTGATCTCCATGAAAGAATCTTGAAGCATTTGATTATCAAGAAGAGTCTGACATATTTTGATCTCTTTATGGATATCTCTCTTTATGAATATCTCGTAAACTCTTGAGATATTCATAAAGAGATCAAAATATGTCAGACTCTTCTTGATCTCTTTATGAGTACTCAAGAGTTTATGAGATATTCAAGATGCATCTTCAAAGGAATATATTACCTTTTTATTGGTATGAGCTAGAGTTTATGGTAAAATAATCTCCAAAAAACCTTAAAACTCATCTTATAGAGTCTTACAAAATTTCGATTAACTGAAATAGAACTCGTCTTATAGAGTCTTACAAAATTTCGATGTCTACGATAATAAAGAGAATTGCTCATAAAATAGTTATATTTTACATTTTAAGGAGATATACATAATACACTTATTACTAAATTGTAGGCATAATTCTTGTATGTGCACACATAATGTGTATATTTATTGTATATATAATGTAACAGTATAAATACATTGATATTGTATGAGCACGTATATAATGTATTATCTACAATTTGAAAGAGTGTGCATGCAAATTACAATGTATATATTGAGATTTGAAAGAAAAAATACTGCTATGTTTTGAGAAATAGAATATTACTATTTTTTTGTGAAAGAAAAATAAAACATTAATCTTTTTGTTTTATTGAAAGGAAAAAGGCTTTATTTCAACAAGTACAAGAATTATAAAACCACTAGTTCATTGCACTCTAGATCTAGTCCCATAACTAGAACACTAATCTTGTTAATGAAATTTTACTTCCTGTGAAGCCTAATGTCATGACCCGCCACTTTATGTTCATCATAACCTTCTTAGTGATTTTAAAAGTGTTCATCATAACCTTCTTAGTGACTCGATTCAAACTTATTATACATAATTATATTTCCTATTCTTGATGTTTTATTAATCAGAAGTATTCAAAACAATCCAACTACGTCTTACTGATTTAGAATTTGAACAATTTCAAAACAAATTTTAGGTGTCCAAAGATCAAGAACAAATATAAGTGTATTTGGAAGTTAATATTGCAATTTGTTATATTTTTCTTGGTTTTGATTTTCTCATTTAAATTATCCTTTTTTAAAATTTTGTATTCAGTCAAATATTATCATAT
Source organism: Solanum etuberosum (assembly GCA_029582245.1). Taxonomy (NCBI): domain Eukaryota; kingdom Viridiplantae; phylum Streptophyta; class Magnoliopsida; order Solanales; family Solanaceae; genus Solanum; species Solanum etuberosum. The sequence goes on along the minus strand of JAJONR010005896.1, from coordinate 47,569 downwards.
TGTAACACTTAAAACGATTTTTTAAAATAAAAAATCACTCTTGTCAAAGGGAAAAGAAAAACATATTAATTCAGAAATTCTCCAACCACATGATTTTCATGATTACCGACATTAATGAATTTAATTCTCCAGAGCAATGACGATAATACCATTTAATTTCTTTGATGTTTTGAGTGTTTGACCATATAATAGCTAATTTAATTTCTCAAAATGGCAAATGCAAAAAAAAAAAAAATGTTAGCTGTCCACTATAGTTTACAAGTGGTCGTATTATTTTGAATTTTCTTCTTAACGATATTGGCGCATGTGATTCTGTCAAAATTATTTGCTTAGTTACTCCTTGATCTGATGTTGAGTGTTTATTTCAAATCAAATACATTAATTTTAACAATTAAAAATTAAAGTGGTAACAAATATGACTTAATTATAATTAAACAATAAATAAGTATAAAATAAATAAATATGGTATATTCATTGATTACCTAGGAATTTTTTTATCAAAACTGACTTCCCTACTTCCATGTTAAAAATGTGAACAAAATGACTAATTTTATATTTAAACAACATTCATTATAATCCTAATAATTAAATACCGTATCAAGTATGATTCTGACTAGGGTTGTTTATGGTTATGGTTAAAAAATTAAATCGAACCGTAATTTGAATCAAACTGATTAAAAAAATCGATATTTGCTTTGATTTGGTTAGGTTTGGTTTTACATTTTGAAAAATCGATACTATTTAGTTTGGTTTTGGTTTTACTAAAAAATAACTGCAAAAATAACCAAACCGAACCGATAAATTAGATATATAAATTTTATAATTATTTATATAGTATTCATAAATAAAATATAAATATTTTGTTAAATTTTAAGTAACTTAAGTCTTTAACTTTACCATTTTCTCAAGCTCAACACGTAAATTTTAGCCCATCTATTACAATCATAAGTCTAAGTCAATCAAAATTCATTACTTTAGTCTTTACCTACCATACCTTTCATAAGATAGTTACATCTTCTCTTAATTAAATCACTTTGTTCGTGTAATAATAACTTTAGTATTGTTTAATTGCTTAATTGAACCAGCAATAGCTTTTCGGTGGATTGTTCATGTACTAGGTGTTTGTGTCTGTCAAGATATGTATGTCCTCAAAATTTATTACTTTCAAACTGAAAAAACTATAAAAACTGAACCAAACCGTCAATAACCAAACCGACGGTTATTTTTTCCGTTTGGTTTGGTTTCGTTTGAGAAATTTAAAAAACCGACTGAATTGATTTGATTTTAATTTTAACCAATAACCGATCCAAACCAAATTACGAACACCCCTAATTCTGACATTTCACGTTCTACGCATTTTGTCACGTTTTTCATTTGTTTCATGAAGTTAATTAATTAATTGTAAATCCACTATATTAATATCACGTCACATTCAATTTGTTGTCTCTCTCTCCTCCATATATATAAAAAAAAAAATATCTACATCTAAATTATCTTATATTATATAGTCCCATAGTGGGTCGCTTTGAAACCACCAAATTAAAAATACCCACAAATTTTCTTGATAAAATTTTCATAAATTATGGGTACTAAGAAAGTTTTGGTCTTGGTGGTGTTGTCTATGTTCATATTTTTTTCTTCGGGGCGCGAAGAAGAGTTTCTGAATCCATTTTTGGTTGATCAAAATATTTTCGCAAAAGATTATATTATAAATTTAGCGAATAATACTGAGACAGTCAAATGGATGAAGAAGATAAGGAGACAAATTCATGAGAATCCGGAACTTGCTTATGAAGAATTTATGACAAGTGCTTTAATTAGAGAGGAACTTGATCGGATGGGAGTTAAGTACCGGTGGCCGGTGGCTAAAACCGGCGTTGTCGCAGCCATCGGCTCCGGTAAGCCGCCGTTTGTTGCTCTTAGAGCTGATATGGATGCTTTGCCTATTCAGGTTAGTAATTGTTTTGAACTCTCATATAGTTTAATTAAGTTTTTTGTGAAATTCATTTTTCATACTCCCCTTCTGTTACTAATTACTTGTCCACTTTTGAAATGACACACCTATTAAGAAAATAATAATAGACATAATGAGTTTACCATTTTACCCCTTAATGAATTAAAAACTTAAGATTTTCAAGAAGTTCTATTTTTATCAAAGCAATTAATTGAGGGTATAATACGTTTAAAAAAATTGTCCTTTTTTTTATTTATCAAAATACACAAATAATTAGGGATAACTAAAAAAAAAATATGAATCAGTAATTAAACTAGTATTTTGATATAACATTAAATTCAAATAAAAATATTATTATAAAACGATTTGACCGTGCAATTTGACGACGGTTGGAATTTCATTCTTGCTATTAAATGTTAGTTGAAGTAGATCTAAGACAATTATGTGGGCGAGAAAATGAAAAAAAAAAATATTTCTTTCGTTTCAAAATAGTTATTATGTTTTATTTTTTGAAGTTAATTAATTTGATTAATATTTAAAATTAAAAAGAATATATATAAAAAATATCAGTATAAATTGTAGTTTTCCTTATATTAATATAACAAAAAATTGTATTTTAAAATATTAATAAAAATTTATATTGTTTACTTACCGTTTTGGTCAGAAATAGCGACATTTCAACCATGAATGTGAATGTATAATAAGTCAAATCTTATTTTTATTTTTTCCGACCACATTCATTTATCCACGTACTTCACTATAGTACGTAGGACATATTTTGAATTTTAATACCTCTTTCTTCGTACCGAAAAGAATATATAAATCAATTGATAAGTATATAAGTTCTCTTTGCTATTTAAGTACGAGTTTAAATTATATATATCGTTAATATCAATCATTTATATCAACACTTCTTTGATATAAAAATTACATTGCTAATACTTTTTCTTTGAAGATCAAGAAATATAATTAAGACCTTTCCATAACATACAAAATCATCTCATTATAACAACCTAGCTAGTTTGTTAATTTTTGGAACCGTTTTTGCATAAAATAAGATTGCACTATAACAGTAAAAAAGTATCAGACAAACAACACGATTATAAAGAGATTTGATTGTATCTACGTATAGGAATTGTCAAAATGGGAACACAAGAGCAAAATTGATGGCAAAATGCATGCTTGTGCTCATGATGCACATACCACAATGCTTCTTGGTGCTGCCAAGATATTACAACAACTCCAACACAATTTACAGGTAACTAACTACAAAAACCTTCATCTAAGGCCAAATTTTTTGTTGGAGTAGTAATCGAATTCATCGTTCATCTATACAGGGTACGGTTGTGTTAATTTTTCAACCCGCGGAGGAACGAGGGCACGGGGCTAAAGATATGATAGATGAAGGTGTTCTTGAAAATGTAGAAGCTATATTTGGTATGCATTTAGTACATAAGTATTCAAGTGGTGTAGTTGCATCTAGGCCTGGTGAATTTTTAGCTGGATGTGGAAGTTTTAAAGCAACAATTAGAGGGAAAGGAGGACATGCTGCTATACCACAAGATACTGTTGATCCTATTTTGGCTGCTTCTACTTCTGTTATTAGTTTGCAAAGTATTGTGTCAAGAGAGGCTGATCCTCTTGAATCTCAGGTAATTAATAGTATTAGTTATATTTAGCTCGTAGATTTTGAACTTAAAACTTGAAACTCGAAAATTTGACTTTTTGAAGTTGTGATGTTTGGAATCTGAAGTTTTGTGAGTGGAGGTCCCAAAGACTGGTCTGGGAAGTTGGAAATATTTGAAGATTAGATTTTCAGTATCTAATCAAATTTTATGGCCAAACAAATATTTGAAATATTTGAAGATTAGATTTTCAGTATCTGATAAAATTTTATGGCCAAACAGATATTTGCAATATTTCACTCATATTTCGTCATAGATTTTGAAGTTGAAACTTGAAATTTGAAAATTTGAGTTTTTCTGAGTGGAAGTCCTATAAACTGGTATGGGAACTTAAAAATATTTAAAGATTAGATTTTCAATATCTGATCAAATTTTATGGTCAAACAGATATTTGCAGATAAATTATATTTCACTCATCATAAATTTGAAGTTGAAACTTGAAATTTGAAAATTTGAGTTTTTCTGAGTGAAAGTCCTATAAACTGGTATGGAAACTTAAAAATATTTGAATATTAGATTTTCAATATCTGATGAAATTTTATGATAAACAAGTATGTGAAGATGATATTAAAAGTCTATAGTTAAACACTAGCTTCATTTTCAAACTAGTTTTTTTTTTTTTTGGAGGATTACAAAGTGTTTATGTGTGATTTTTATAGGTTGTTTCTGTGGCTATGATTCAAGGGGGGTCTTCATTTAATGTCATACCAGATTCAGCTACAATTTCTGGGACTTATAGAGCATTTAGTAAGAAGAGTTTCTATGGTTTGAGGAAAAGAATTGAAGAGGTAATTAACTTACTCTGGCTCAATTTATATGACGCACTTTTCTTTTTAGTATCTGATAATAATTTGGTTTTAAGTTTCTGTTTCACCTTGAATGATTGCTTTTATTGCTACTTAATATCATGTTTAATGTTATAAGTTTTAAATATATATTTCTCTTTTTTAAGGTTGGTCAAATATATATATTTACACCAACTCTAAGGATGTTTCTATGGGCAGAAATTTTCTGTAGCTTGAAATGTCAAACTAGGATTACTTTATTAGTCAACATTTGATTTTTCTTTAATTTATGATAAATTATTTATCCAATGCCTCAAATTTCAAACTTCAAACAATAGGATTACTTCACAAGTCAATATATGTTTCTTTTTCTTTTTTCATAATTCAATGTATTTTGACTTGAAATATTTTGTATCGAATAATAAACTTATATTTTTAATTTGATGAAAAATTCAGATCGTACGAGCACAAGCAGCTGTACATAGATGTACGGTGGAGATTGACTTTGATGGTCGTGAAAATCCAACACTTCCTCCAACTATAAACAATGAGAAAATATACGAACATGCTCGAAAAGTATCGAAAATGATCGTTGGAGAGGAAAACTATAAATTAGCACCTAGTTTTATGGGAAGTGAAGATTTTGCTGTGTTTTTAGAGAAAGTCCCTGGATCATTATTCTTTTTGGGAACAAAAAATGATAAGATTGGTGCTATTTACCCTCCACATAATCCAAATTTCTTCATTGATGAAGATGTTCTTCCAATTGGAGCAGCAATTCATGCAACTTTTGCATATACATACCTTTTAAATTCTACATACAAGTGTACTAATTCTCATTCTTCTTATTAGGAGTCATGTAAACATTCATTAGTTTTTTTTTTTTTTGTATGTTACAATATCTATATATGCAAGAAGATGATCATTAGTTCTAGTCCAATTTTGTTTAATTTCTTATTTATGATGTATTAATATGTTAAAAGCTAATATGAAAGACAATGTATGTGTGTATCTCTTTGAATATCATGTATATATTCATGAAAATCTATGTGACATACATACAATAATATATATGTTTTACACATGTAATATACCTTATCATAATGACATTTTCAAGTCGAACTCAACTCAAAATTTTGATTCAGAATTACTTGAAATTACTTCATATTTTCCTCAAATTTTGTGTATAGTTAATAGGGAAATCGCAAATAGCCATTATAATAAATTTAATTATGCTTCATAGCTATAGTTTGCATATTTACGGGTTGTAGCTACAGTTTAAATTGTCTCATTTGTATAAATTACGGATTTGTATAATTCGCAGGTGAGTTTGTAACAAACCGAAATCCTCACTATATTAATAAGACTACTGGAACACTATTACAACTTTAAGATTCTAATTGCAATACTCAAACTATCAAATTACAATGAAAATATTGAAATAACAAGTTACTAAGGATAGAGATAAGAATAGAGATGAAAAACTTAGACTCTAGAATTGGGGATGAGAAACACAAAAATGCCTTTGCACATAATTCATACGATGCCCTCTGATAGTGATGTCATGTTCTATTTAACGACAACCCACGTACCTCCGTCTGGATCCCAAATTATCCTTTGTGAAGGTCTGGCCTTATTGCTTACTTGATCAAATATCTATTTGTGTGATATCCTTGTTGGTATCCTTATTGGGCTAGGGCTAATTCATAACAGAGTTTGTATAATTCGCGGGTACATTTGTATAATTTAGTTATTTTTGTATAAACTCGAAATAACGAATTTATACAAACATAAACATCTGAACTGTAAACAGTTATACAAATTATATTATACAAAATTACAGTATACAAAAGTTATACAAATGTGCGAATTATACAAAACTAAAAAACTGAGCCGCGTAATTATAGTTAAAAGTTGGTCGCGAATTATAATTAAGATAAACTATAGCTATGTTAACTAATTAACTAGTATATGTTTGTTTATCCGCGTAATTTTCCCTAGTTAATATAGGTATTCCCTATAAATTTCACTCACACCCATCAAGTCGTGTGTATGATGTACAATGTTATACTCCCTCCATTCACTTTTTTTACTTGTCATTTATTCCTAAAATAAATTTTCATTTTTATTTGTCACTTTTGCATATCAAGAAAATACAATAATTTTTTTTTATGTTTTACCTTTAGCATTAAATATTTATTTTCCAAATCATTTTCCAAGACATCATTTAATAGGGGATAGTTTGATAACATACCTATATCATTAATATTTTCTTAATGGTGTGTCAAGTCAAACTGTGACAAATAAAAGTGAACAGAGTTACGGAGGGTGTACTTTCTTTTTAGTTGTCATGTTGCGATTTTCGAGAGTCAATTTAACTAATTTTCAAAGCTAAATTAGATTACATTTATTCGATAATTTAAGACAAAATTTTAGATATTAAAAAACTATACGAAAAGTAGTATAAATTACAATTTATTTCAGTCAAAATTCATATGGTTTGATTCTCGATAAGGAAACGACTAAAAAGAACCAAGGGAGTACATGATAGACACACAAATTGTAGAAAATAAACTTAATCTATTGGTTTTGAAAGATTGAGTTGAATCTAAAATTTGAGACAAACATTATAAGGATATCAAATTTGATTTGATTTGGAGCAACATGAATCAATTTTTAAGGAAATGTGTTGCTAAAATTATGGTGATCGTCAGAATTTTTGGCTAAATTAAATAAATCACAAATTTTCAGCCATAAATACTGAAAAGATCCGGAAGATACATCAGAATGGTGGACAAAATCCTAACAATCACTATAACTTGTAGTCAAGAAAATCTTGCCCAATATCAAATAAAAAATCTTGACGATCCACCATAGTTTTGCTGTCGATTCTTGTAAAATAATTATCTTTTGTACTTATTTTCTAATAACGAAAAATTCTATTTATACAAATCACCTAAAAAGACAAATACTTGGCTTTCTTATTGGGTCAAACTAAAATATAATGTTTACAAGACCAAATCTATTTTCACCAATTCAATGGATAACAGACGAATGAACTTTATTAAAAATATAGGTATTTTTACATAAATGAATTCTTTTAGATTAGTTACTCTCTTTGTTTCTATTTATTTAACAAATTTTAACTTGATAAATCTATTAAGATAATAATTATTGATATAATGAGTTAATCATTTTATCCCTATTAATTGATAGGGTCCCAAACATGTTTACTTGTTGGGTATTTGCCATGAATTTTCTTTTCTTTTTTAAAAAGAAAACACAAAGTCTCCATATTTGGCTAATTCATTTCTTGTCGGAAAAAAGTTTATGACTCTATAAATAAAGGTTCATTATTTCTAACTCGGTAGCATTCACAATGTAGTTTTAGGGGTTTTGAGAATTTTGTGTAGGGAGAAACGGTTCACACAAATGATACATTATCACTTGTGTGAACCTCTTTTTATTATGACTGAATTGTGTGAGGTTACTTCTCTCAATATTGTGTACTCTCATATTTATATAGTGAATTGCTCATCTCTGTTGTAGATGTAAGTCGATTGACTGACCATGTTAAATTCCTAAATCGCACGAAACCCTTCAAATCCTCAATCACTTGATCTTCCGTTTCATCGTCGTCTGAAGGTCCGTGATCGTATAGTCAAGCTCTCTAGTGGTTTCGGAGATGCAAGACTGTTTCAAAGCTCAAAGTCCTAACGATTCATAGGAGATGCAAGTCGTTTGGGAGATTCAACAAAGTCTCTCTAGCATGGTGATTTGTTTTTGGGTTGGTTGGAGCTATTGGTAATTTTGGTCGTCTAATGCTTGTGATTCATAGAAGAAGGAGCTCAGATATTGTCACTCAACTATAGATTATTTGCTCAGAAACTCACTAAACTTTGATTTTTAACGGTAACTATGAGTTTTTTTTCTCAGAAAATCACTTATAATACAACTATAATATAACTTATAATAAATATTAATGAAAATATAAATTAAATTGGTTGAATGACTTTGTAAATACAATATTCATAGTTGAGTGACTTTATAAGTAAAACACTCATAGTTAAGTGACTTTTGAGTTAGAAATTAAAGTTTAATGACTTTCTGAGAAAACAACTCATAGTTGAGTGACTTTCTGAGAAAAAAACTCATAGTTCATGAGTGACTTTTGAGTTAAAAATCAAAGTTGAGTGATTTTCTGAGAAAATAACTCATAGTTGAATGACCATCTGAGATATTATCTCAAGAAGAAGAGGTGAAATTTTGAAAAGTTATATTATAGTTGTATTATAAATGTATCAAATATAAACGATAGTTGTAATACAATTCAAATGTAATATTATACATTACTATAAATTTGGTTGTTAATATTATTTCACAGCAAATATATTACATTTGTAACACTGTAAACTAATTTAAATTGTATTTGAATATTTGAAATTCAGATCTAATACTTATAATACATTTGTATTATAAATATATTCCCGATGTGCATTAAAAATGTCTATAATATGCATGATTAGGGGTGTACAAGTCAAGCCGTAAAGTCAAACCGAACCGACGAACCAAATCAAACCGGAAAAAAAATTTGATTTGTGGTTTGGTTTGATTGGTTTGGCGTTGAAAAAAAACCGACCACTCTTGGTTTAGGTTGCTATTAAAAGAAAAAAAAGTCAAACCGAACCCAAACCAAACCGACATAATATATATATTATTTTATTTTATTTATAGATAAAAAATATTATTTATAATCTACTTTGTTAATATATTTTTAGTTAGTTTATAGTTTTCAATGTTTAGATATATTATTTCAAATTTGGGCTTGTAAATATTTTATTTTGTATTAAGTTCGGAAGTTACAATTATATTGTTATAGTTTTTCAAATTCGAAGTTAACAATTTACTTTGTAAATATTTTGTTTTGTATTCAGTTTGACTGTAGCCTTTAATCTTATTAATTTAACATAATGAACATTGATGTTTCAATAAAAGTATTTTGTACTCATGTGAATTTTACCTTCTTTTCGAAGATTTCTATTCATTTAACATTTTTAAAGTTTAGCTTATCACACAAGTAAGTGAAAATATATTTGATCTCTTTTTGAAACACCGTATAGCTGTAAAAAATCGAAAAGCCGAAAAAAAATGAAAGAACCGACTAAAGTCGAAACCGAAAAACCCGACTTTATGTGGTTTGATTTGATTTTTAGATTTAATAAACCGACATAATTGATTGAATTTTTTTTAATGAAAAACCAAACTAAACCGACCTATGTACACCCCAATTGCATGATATATTGAATTAAAAATATATTACAATTGTCGTTTATTTTTTCTCTCTTATAAGTGGTGTTAAAAATGTATGTGTTTTTATATCAAGACTGTGTTAGAAATATATTACATATGTTTATTGTTATTTTGGATAAGAAAAGTACAACTATTTTCGGTAAGAGTATAATAATTTATAAATTATGCAATATAATATATTATTTAATTAAAAAAATATACCCAAATTGCATTTTGTTAGAGCTTCCCATCAACATTTCATTTTCCCCCAATTTTACAATTTCCTTTTATTTCAACTTGAATTCTTCTTCTTTGAATAAAATCTCCATTGACCGGCGAATCTCCCGGTGATCTCTTTCTCCGGCGAAATCGAATTTCAGGTTTGCTTTTTTCTCCCTCTTACTTTACTACATCTGCCTTAAATCTGTTCTCTTTTTACGATAAAACAGCTTAAATTCCCTGAAAATTTTCTCAATTTTGTTTTTGTTTTTGTTTTTTTTCCTGTGAATTGAATGGGTTTTTAGAAATCGCAGGTAAGAATGGCAGAGCAGAAGAAGCAGCAAGTGGGATCTAAAAAAGTGAATCAGCTTCGTCCATTAGATTTTGGGGTTAATGTAACTGTGAAGGTTATTAGTAAGAAGCTAATTGCACAGAGAAATCGTCTTGCTGAATGTTTGGTTGGTGATGAAACTGGAATTATTATTTTCACTGCCCGCAATGATCAAGGTAATTTTGTTTTGAGTAGTTATTGTGGATTGATTTGTTATGCTTGATTTCGAACTTTGTTCACTGATCCTTAAGAAGCAAATAGTGTTTGGATTGAGAAATAAATCGAGTCTTTATTGTTAGAATTGGCTTTTTATTTCATCAATGTCGAGTTTATATGATAAAGATCTCACCATTGAGGTCAATGGGAAGACTTTTTTCAATGATTTTCGTTTTATAGACTTAAATTGGCCTCAAGCTGAAGAACGTCTGGATTGGGAATTATTGAGACTTAAATTGGCAATTTCTGAAAAGTGTAGGGTGGACATTTATTAATATATCATTAGGCAAAATGGATATCAAAAGGATACAGTACATGTAGAAAAGGATAGAGTAATATTAATTTGGGAAAGATTGTTGGCTGGATAGATATCCTGCTGATGTTAGATGGATAAGGCTTTACAAATATTGCAAGCTTGTTAGCTTTGACATTCGGGAATTTGTGGCGTTGTAATTTATGTTGTCGGGATGAGAATGATGGTTGTCAACCTTTTAATGAAGGAAGATTGGGAAAATTAGTAGAATCTAAATGCATACACTTAAGTTGGCTATGCAAGTTCAGTGTTGTGGAGTTTTGACTATTTGGAAAAAGAAACAATAGTCTAAATACAATATTCTTGTTGCCCAATTGTGAATTAAAGTAAGAAAATAATATTCGTGTTTCCCATTTTCTGATTTGGAAACTGTATGTAGAATCAGATGTTGATCACATGTATAAAGAATCCTTATTACTGCTGATTGAAACCAATGACTTGCCTTTAATATTATTATCACTAATCACGTAAGATTACATGAATTGATCTTTCATCCTTGTACAATGAGATTTGAATTTCAAACAGCTTAATGTAACAGGTGCTTTACCATATCCAAAGCTCCTGGATATTTACCTAATTCGCAATATCTAAGCACTATCATGTCCTGGAATAAGGGAGGGATGGAAGTAGGGGGGGAACGGTGCCCCACAAGCTTATAGATCTTTTCTAAAGAGAGAGTGATGGGAAGAGAGTGAATGACTGGAAACGTACTGCGTCTAGAAGCTTAGGTTTTAAAATGTAGATGCATGTTGGAGTGTTGTGGTAGTTACATGCTCAGGTATAATGGGGGACTGTTCCTTACTTCCTTTGACAGATTTTTAATGGAGTTTCTTCTTTATAAATTCGAAGGTTCTTTATCTTAGTCTTTTTTAGTATCAGCAAGGATTAGGATTTAGTTGCACCCACGGGTGTCAATGAAGAGGGTTGAGAACAATGAGGTCTCAAGATCAAAATCCCAACAGAGGTAAAAACACTAGGTGATTTCTTTGATTCTTTCCATTTGTCCAAGCCTTGGTGGAGAGTTACCCGGTTAATGTGTTGGTGGAAGGCCCTTGGAATTATTTGAGGTGTGCCCAAGCTGGCCTAGGCACCACAGTTATAAAAAAAATTCAGTTGAGTTTATATTACCTTCCTGTCAAATTTGATACTGGGAGAGTGGTTTCTAGACATTGGTGTACTGAAGAAACATAAGTATGACTTACTTAAATCTCATATGCACTTAAAATTCCTACTTCTCTAACTGTAATCTACCTCTTAGCAGATTACAATAATAATTCCGGTAGCTAGTCATGTTTAAGAGCTTCAATATATGCTATCTAAATTACCAGATTCATCACGGATTTCAGAGAACTCTCTTATCGTTACATATCTGATGTTGAGATGCTTGCCTAGTTGAAGCATCAAGGTGACATAGACATGATTAAAAGTTCTTTAATTTCAAAAACCCAGCCTGGCTTTACCAATTCACAGTAAAATGAAATAGAAAGAAAATGACTAAAGGACAAGGAAACTTGGTCTATTAAATTTATCCACAGGAAATGACTTGAACTGATAAGTCCCTAAAATTTAGCCAGAAAAGAATGGAAGGAGATAGGGTAAGTCTATAAGATTGTTGACTTCCGATCTTGCTCTATCTAAGTGCCTTTAATGTTTGTTGTTTGATATCTTTATATGCTTTATTTACAAGGATTTTCAACTATTCTCTTGTTGTCCTTGTCCATTGCTCAAGTTCTGTGATTCAGTTAGAACTTTTTTTGAGTTTAATCAGATTGTTTGGGACAGTCTTACTCCCACTTTCTCGCATAGAATTCAGATTTGGTTTAATTATTCATCTAAGACGCCTTAAATTTTAATTGTCTTTTGTGTAGTGGATTTAATTCAAGAAGGTTCAACACTAGTCATGACAAAAGCTAAAGTTGACATGTTCAAAGGATCGATGAGACTTGCTGTTGATAGATTTGGACGTATTGAAGTTGGTGCACCAGCCAGTTTCTCGGTGGAGCAAGATATTAACATGTCCTTGATTGAGTTCGAACGTGTAGACGTAGTTGTGTAAGCAACCATTGCCTTCCCCCAAAAGGGAACAAAAGCCTTGAATACAAAGCTTAATTCTATCTCTTAGGTACTTTTCCCTTGCATTTCTCTTCACATACTGGAAGAGAAAGACTAAGACACTCATTCCCAGGGTAAACTTTTTTGTAGTATTGAAGAGGAACAAGCTGTTAATTCTTGTTTTACTTATTAATGTGTTGGATAATCCATGACTTAGAAATTACAAAAAAGTGTTTTATAGATATGTTTTGTTGGATAATCAGTGATCTTTTTATTAATGTATTGAACCTTTTCTTTAAGTACAATTTTCTTAGATTAATTGCACTGTTTGCTCTTTAAATGGGTTGGCTTTTAGTTTTTGTCCTTAGCAGTCAAACTTATGCCTAGCAGGACACAAGTTCTTTTAGGGTGCATGACGTAACTTGTGGGATATTATGATGGGAAGATATTAAAAATGTCACGTTTCTAGATGATACAATTTCCTTTTTAGTCAGTCAAACAAAGAATGACATTTCTATATTTAGTAACAATTTAACTTTAAAATTTTTGTTTTATGATTTATAGCTACACAAACATCTATGACTTATTTTAAACCACAACTTTCAAAATCTTTCTTCTTTTTTTTAAACTTTGTGTCCAGTCAAAGTACATCATATAAATTGGGACGGAGGGAGTATTATGTAATGAATTATTGGTGTCCATTTGTAACTTATTTCATCACTAAAGACTCTTTAAACATTTATGATTGTACATTTCTTAATGAACGGTAAAGTTAATTAATAACTTCATTAAATTCCAAGGGAGTTTAATCTAGACTTAGTCGACACCTACTTCTTGATTAGTCCACCTATAAATATAACACAAAAGTGCAATATAACCATTACAATAAACTTTATGGTAAAGCAAAAATGGAAAAAATTTACAATCTTTCCATCTTTGCAGCTTTGTTTCTCTTCACATGTGCAACTTCATTTGAAATTTCACCCTCCTTATCTAAGATCCCAACATTACCTAAGAATGCCTTAAGAAATCCACAATCCCCACAATCAATCCCTAAGGTAGAAATAGTATATCCTCTTTCTAAACCTAAAGTTTCTCCTAAACCATCACCAGATAAACCTCTTCCTTCACATTTGGCTCCAAAAAGCTCACCAATGACTACGCGCCAATCACAACCAAGTTGGGGTCGGTTAGCTCCTAAGAGCTCAATTAAACGAAATCTTTCTTCAAAACCAATTGAAAAACACACATCTAACTCAATCTTGGCTACTCATTCTCATGTGTTTTCTTCAAAGTCAATCCCTCATTCAACCACTAAGGTGACAAAAAAATCTCCTCCGATATCTAAACTTGCTCCTAGGCCTACATCAAGAAAATATCTTCCAACACATTTGACTCCTAAAATCCCAAAAAATAAACAAAATCTTTCTCCAAAATCATCACCAAAGCCAACTAGAAACCATGTGTCTAAACATTTCCTAGTTAGACCTAAAGTTGGATCTCATGTTTCTCCAAAGATAGCTTCAACCACTTATAAACAAAAGGTGAATCCCAAACTTACACCCATATCAACAAGAAAGTTCTCTCCTAACACACATTTGGCTCCCAAAGCTAGAGTTACAAAACCAAATATTCTTCGCAATCCTACAGGAAAGATTATCACTAAGACACGTTTGGCTCCAAAGGCAGCACCAAAGTTGACTCATAAACGTACACTTAAACATGTCGCTCATTAGAAGACAGGGGAAGATGAATATGCTGGTCTCTCTATATACTTAGATTATTCCCTGAATGTTGCAATGAATTTGGCTTTACAAGATAAATAAAGTTCCTATTTGGCAAGTGTGTATTGCTTTTAGTTTCTTATTTAGATGCAATTGATGTTTATTCTGGAAAAAAAACTTCCATATTTTTTGCCAAATAAAATGTTTTGGCCAAAAATAATGGATTTTGTTTAGCTTAAATACCACTAGGCAATATACCTAGTGGCTAACATAAAAATCAGCTCTTACAATATGAAAGAAGTATGAACTTGCAACAACAACAAACACAATGTAGTCCCACACAATGACATCTGGAAAGGGTAGAGCATACACAAATCTTAGCATGCCTATTTCAGATAGACCCCCGACTCAAGACAAAAACAACCTAGAAAATGACATAATGGAAGTACGAGAGAATGAACTTACAAGAATCAGTAAAAACAAGTAGATCTTAAATTGATAGCACAAAGAGGTGTAGCCTAACATAGCGATTTAAGTAGTAGCTAGCTCTCTCTTCCTAAAATATTAAGACGACAACAAAATAAACTCTATCAGTTGGAAGGGTCACTCCAAGAGTATATTTTCAGCTAAAAGGTGTTATAGCATGCTGGATTTTTGTAACACCACTGAGTTATGGCCTTGGAAAAAAATATGGTACAAAATGGAGGAAGTTAAGACAAAAGAAATACTCTAAACTATCTGAGTCTTCGGATAAATATTTGAGACTTGAAAATTGTCCTCCATGATGGTCTTGAGCAAGTAAAAACTTGTAATGTATCTAGTTGCTCAAGAAAATCATCAATTTAGGGAAGTACAACAAGAAAAAAACAGGGTGAAAGTTGCTCCTGATTGATGCATCCCGTTAACTTTACCCAAAAAAGTTCATGTACTGTTTACCCCAAACAAGTCCGACAATCAAATTACCTTTTATGCACTTGGAAAATAAACATGCCTGACTGATAGACCAACATTTTGTTCCTTCGTAGTTCGTTCTATTAAGATGCTGCAGAATGAAATGAATAAAAGAAATGCAGCTTTGGAGACTTTGCAATGCAAGTAATTTTGAGATGTCAAAATGGACAACATATAGTTAAAGAGGCAGAGGTGTTGTCTACCAGAATTCAAAAGCATCCACGAAAACAGTAAAAGCTAACAGGGTTTAAACTGAATTGTATCAGAAACACAGAAGCAAAACATCATATCCCGGAGGGAGTAAGACAAAAGAAATACTCTAAACTATCTGAGTCCTCCGATAAGCATTTGAGACTTGAAAGTTGTCCCCCATGACAGTCTTGAGAGAGTAAAAGCTTGGAATGTATCTAGTCGCTGCAGTGCCACTACCATACACATTGACCTTCCTAAGCATCTTCTCTTTTGGGTTGTAAGAAACTAGCTGTGTGCCACATTCACTTTGCATCAAGATTTCCCCATCTTTCCAAATTATAATTGGTATAAATCTGTGACTACCGATACCAGGCAGCGTAACTGAAATACGATCTTTAGTCCAAGATTCAGCTTTTCCATACTCTTTCATCCACCATATATCAATATAATGAAAAGAGCTATTATCAGACAAACATAGACAATTCGCCAACTCCGCTAGCATCAAGCACACGGATGGAGTATCTAGACCAGATGGAGCTGGCAGGGACTTCACTTCTTCTGTCACGATATTAAAGGAGTAAATACTGGCACTTTTTTGAAGATTTTCACCATCCATCCAATGAATAGTACCATTGACATTAGCATTGCTAAGTTTTCCCCATAAAGGTCTTGGAGCTTTGCCCACATTCCTCCAATTTTTCTCATCAACTCCAAGAGTATAAACCTCCAATTCAGATACGTCTGGACGACCCCGAAACTTCCTAATTACTGTTCTCAATACTTTATACTTTCCAGAGGCCTCACTAAAGCAAAATCCATAATAAATATGACGAATTCTTTTCTCCCTTTCGGGCAATTTAACCTTGAAATACTCACCCAAAAGAGGATTGCTAATGCAAACCGAATGATCTACCTCATACGTTTCACCATGCAACAAACAAATGAATCCATTACACGAACCAATTAATGTAAAGTTTGTTTTATCAAAACCACCAACACCATATAAGTTATCATCCTCAGAAAGCAAATCAACGGGATGAGGAAGGTGTAAATTACGGTGCAACATAATAGGTCTGTTTACGCGTTGAGAATTACAGTCATAATCTGCTCCAAGTTCAAGCAGATAACAGACCGAATAATATTCCGAAAGCAAAATGCAAGGAAATTTACGCGATCTAGCGTGATACATCTTAACAAATAAAGGATCAGAAGTTAAGAGATTATACCAACTTTTGCAAACAAACTTACATCGGAAAATGAGCTTGATTGGCAATTTTGAGAGAATTTCCACCATAATCGCCGTCGGAAAATCCATAATTGTAACTTCATTGATTCTTCTTCGTTTGCAATCACATTTGGAACTTAGCATTGAGTTTGAGACACTGATAGGAACATCGAAAAGCTTCGGTTCCATTTTTTTTTCTCTCTTTCAGTGATTGAACAAATCGCCAATTTCTAGGGCTTTGGCCTGGTTTTGGCGCGGAAACAAGGAAATGGCGGATTCCAA
Source organism: Solanum etuberosum (assembly GCA_029582245.1). NCBI lineage: Eukaryota > Viridiplantae > Streptophyta > Magnoliopsida > Solanales > Solanaceae > Solanum > Solanum etuberosum. The sequence continues at coordinate 30,351 of JAJONR010005896.1, read as the reverse complement.
CTTTGGGCGTGCATAATACATAAATATACTATTTAATTTGACTTCATTTTATCTTTACCTCCAACTTTGGTATCCTAAACAAATAAACACACACGTTCTGCCCTCCAACTTTGGTATTCTAAACAAATAAACACACACGTTCTACGTGGTATCTTATATGACAATTTGCATTTATATGGTGTCTTGCGTATTTTATGCCACATTGGACTCATGTGTATAATTGTTCAAGTTTAAGTGTACGTATAAGTTTATATAACATTAGATTTCTAATAAGATCTAATAATTAATAAATTAATTAAAATAACAAAAAAATGAATTAAAATAATTATTTATCAATTAAATAACAATTATTTTTTCTTATATATAGTGTTTTATAAATAACAGGATATCTCAATCCTTGATTTTCTCAATTTACTTGGACACTATTTTAGTTGTTATCAATCTCTAATTAATAGTATCGATCTCTTATTTTAGTTTCTCTTTCCTCCCTTTCTTTTTTCTAAGAATTTTGTTGGTGCTTTGAGAAATTGATATCATTTTTGTTTTTTTAATTTGAAGGTGGGTAAAAGATCATACTTTTTAGATGACTCATTATTGCTTTTGAGTATAGATTTAGTGAATCCACTTAGTTGAGGTGTTTTATACCCCGGTTATAGGGCAGTTCTGGCAGTGTGGGTGAGACCTTGTATCGTCACGTAGCTCATAGTGATGGTTGTCGGTTAGAGAACCTCCCAAATAGAGTTAAAAGTGTATTTTTATCATATCACTTAATGAGTTCAGAGATGAGTAAGTATTTGTAAAGTTTAAATGATCTTATTTTTACTTATGCTTTACATTCAATTGAGTATCTTGCTTCAACTTCTTCAGTTCAGTTATTTATTTTCCTCAGCTATATTACATACTCGTACATTCAATGTACTGATTTCATTCGACCTGCATCTTTTCATAATGCAGATCAGGATTATCAACAAGCACTCCGTTGAGATCACTTTGCACTTTTTCCTAGCTTTGGTGAGTCTTCCTTGCATTTCGGAGAACTCCACTTTTGTCTTTCAGTTTAGTAGTTTTGAGGTGTCGTGGGTCTTGTCCCGACATATATGTTTCACTATAGAGGTTTCATAGGTGTTGAGTTTCTGTCAGTATTTCCTTTGAACTATTTTGACAAACTATTATTATTATCAGAGTATTTTCAGACAGTTTTGAGTATACTATTTTGAAATAGTTTGAGTTTGAAAAGTTTTGAGACTTTTGAATCTAAATTATGTTTTAAAGCGTAAATTTGTTTGAGTTAGTCTTCCACTAAGTAGCCAGTCAGGCCAAGGGTTTGCTTAGGGATCAACAATGGTTCTGGAGTGTCGATCACGTTTAGAGTGTAGGCTCATAGCGTGACATTAATTACATTTATATTTCAATGAGAAAGCATTAATTCGTAACATAATCAGAATGGTAAGTGTCATATTAAATATTAAATTATATTGGTTGCCAAAAAAAAAAAAAGGGGATTATATTACGATAATATATTTACTTATTAATCTTTGGTAAGACAATCGCAGTCGAATTTCCTTTGGTTTTCTAAATAAAGGTGCATAATTTTACATCATTTTATATTTCTAACTCAAATCAATTAGAACTTCAGTGAACTCTCTATTCAACACTTTCTGATAACAAAACAAAGAAGGTTTCTTTTTGTTGCGAGTAATTGTGACTTCGCAGAGTCGGTGTTGTTGTTGCTTGCGCGTAGGGCCGTTGAAACAAACCCGATTTCCAATACAAATACTGATATATATTGTTATCGCTGAATACAAGTTACAACGTATAATACACACAACAAAGTAATATCACACTAATTATAGATAGATTAACATAGAAGAAGGTAACTAGAAGGGGATGAGATTCTAGAACAGAGAAAGGAGATGAGAGATAACTGAAAGCCAGAGCTTTGACATAATTTGCATAACCGTTCTTTCTAATCCCTAGACCTTTTTAACAATAGCTAATTGGGCCTGGATCCCATATAAAACCATCTAACAGTTTACTCGGCCCAATAATATCAAGTGGATCAGTCATATTTGCCACGTCTAGGCCATAGACCCCTATGAAGTCATCGTGGATCACAACAGCCGTCCCCCACTCCCGTCCCACTGCGCTAAGGAGCTTTTGTTTTTGGAACAAACGGTAGTGTTTGCAGGCCAGTGTTGGCTTGCTCCGCACGGGTTACATCTGGGCCTTATATTGATATTCTTTTCAATTCATTTTTAAAAAATTTCTTGCAAATCCTTTCTTTTCCTCTTTCTAAAGGAATGTCATGCATGTCTGTTTATGAATACTCTGTTCATGAATCGGATGTGCGATGGTACCCCTTCCTTGATGAGGATTTCCATTAGTATAGTAGTGTGTGCTTGTGCAGGTGAAGTGAAGCTTTTGTTGATTGATTCCAAACAGGTCTCTCGAGCCTTCTTTCTCGCTCTCATCTATTTTACATAGATGATTGGTCTCGAGCGTGAAACATAGAATGGAAAAGTGCTTTTAAAAATATGATAAGATCTGGTTCATTGGTAACTTCAAGGATTAATTTTATGTATGTTCGAGGATGCATCATTTTCCCCTATCATATGTGAATGTGAGAAGCATTTCCTTTAAAAGGGTATCATCATCCTTATTCTCTTGAAAGTAATTTTATAATTGAGTTTGTGTATAATTGGTGTAACTATACAATTTTAGATTATTTATCTAATCAAATATGAAGTTAGATGTGATTGAGAAGAATATTACACTCTTTAACTTTTATTGACGAGAATGCCCAAGCATCGGAGGAGTTAGGGTTCACCAAAAGTCCATAAATCTAGCGAAAATGTAAAGAAGTTAAGCCTTTCGGATATAAGGGGTACTGTGAAACACTTGAAGCCCATAGATCTTCAAGTGTATTACAGTATCCCTTTATACCCGGAAGTCTTACCTTCTTTACATTTTCGCTACATCTATGGACTAATGGTGAAATCATATCCCTAAGATCTTTCGATGATTGGACATTCTTGTCAATGGAACCGCTAAGAAAAACCCGTTTTTGTTCCAAAGTTGCAACAAACTTTGGACTAACTATACAAAGAGTGTTGTACAACTCTTCGATGTTATTCTGAAGAGGAGTTCCAGATAAAAGTATGTGCTTCTTTGTTTCAACCTTTTTTATATATTTATATATATATATATATAGATATATATAAGTTATATTTAAATCGCATTGTAATGAGTATTCTAAACTTTCAGTAAAAAAACACAAGTTGAAAATGATGAAGTACATATTCAAATGTCTTCTTTGTTGAATGACAAATGATTAGATATGCAATAGGTATAATACATAAACATGACCCTTAACTTGGCGCCAGCTCGCAACTATGGCCTTTAACTTTGATTGTGCACAAGTAGACACTTAAACTTGTATAAAATTGAACAAATAGACACACTCGTCCTACATGACACCCTATATACAAGTTTAAGTGTCTACTTGTGCACACTCAAAGTTGGAGGGCATAGTTGTCCGCTGAAGTCAAGTTAAGGGTCATGTTTATGTATTATGCCTATGCAATATATTGATATGTTACCTAATATTTCCTCATGATATTCTTAGTATATATTTCGACTATTTATTTGGTGTGTCATAACAAGAACTCTTGTTGTGGATATTAATATTCCTCTTAAAAGTGTGATGTACAATTGTCCAAGGGAGAAAGCAAATTATTTCACCTTTGTAATTTTTTTGGTACTCCGAGCTCTCATGGAATGTCTACTTAAATGCAAAAAGAAGTACTAACATAATTTAAAGGACTTATTCGTCAATTCCCACTTATGGAAAACTATCTATTCACTCTTATTAATAAGAGTAAGTTAAAGGACATAGTTGTCAGTTGACGTCAAGTTAAGGGTCGTGTTAGTAATATGAACGCTTAGATATCAATGCTGTAAAAAAGACCTGTATTCTGCTATTAGTTACATCAAAATCATCATGACCTCTTCTAAGAAACAAGCAGCAAAACTACTAGAAATCCTTGTAGAATAGCCAGTATGATATACACTAAATTCTTGTGCAACAACATTACTCTACGACCATCAGCTATCATGAGAGGGAAATGGCACTTGTCGTCGGATGGATCTTTATGAGTTACCGTAGCCAAGCCTTGGAAATCACAGTCCAAACTGTTCTGGTTATTGAATTGATAATACATATTGAAAGCATACGAAGTATTTCCTTGTTCACTCAGATGATTACAAGAAGAACCATAGCCCAATGCAGTACAATCAGAACGACTACACGCGTAGTCAACACTCTTTGCCAAGTAAATTTGTGCATCTTTTGGTAAGTGTGGCTTTAGTACACACCATTTTTTATGCATATAAGTTACGCCTTCTACTGCAGCGAGTGGCTTTTCAGATAAATCTAGCTCATATTTGGGCTGACCATCAAACTCGAATATTCCCCAATGCCTCTCAAAGTTACCAGGAGCAATGCTTTTAGTATTCTCATCAATCAGGCTGAACAAGTAAACGTCGATTTTCCCCTTCCTTGCAGGGGTTCCTTCTCCACTTAAAGCATGTTGAATCAACCCTTGGTTAAATCTCTTTGCATTTTCAATATTCGCGTGTTTGTTTCCATCTGTTGGCCATCCTACTTCTCCGACTATGATTTTCATGTTGGGAAAGCCAGCTTTCTTCAAAGACCAAGCAAGAGTATCGAAATTGGCATCAAACACGTTAGTATAAAGATTATTGCCATCTTTCATAGGCTTGTTTGATCCATTAAAGAAGGCATACTCAAATGGGAAGTAATTGTTTGCATAGAGACTGAGGAAAGGATAAATGTTAACCACAAACGGTGCATCATTTGAGTCGAGATATTGAACAATTTGAATGGCTAAATCGCGTATTTCTGGCCTGAAATCGCCAGCTGAAGGGACAGGATTCGAGTCAGGGGAGTAGTAAATGTCCGCGTTTAAAGGAACAACTGCTTTCACCTCTGGCCCTAATCCAGCATGGTTGATGGCTTCTTGAACATTTCGCAGAGCTGGAAAAGTGGAATGTAGATAAGTTCCATTGTATGTTTGAAGAAAAGGCTCATTTCCTACTGCTACATACCTGCATTATTAAGAAAAAATCGTGAGGAATCTCAGTAGCTTAGTTGGTTGGCGGGCGCATATATAGAATTTAAATGGATGTACCATTATCTTTAAGATAAATGTTTGATTTCGGTTTTTGGTTTGGATCGATTTTTAACCAAATCATGAACACCTAGTGTGTGTGGAAGGGCAAGGGACACATATGCGTATCTAGAATTTAAAAAGATGGAAGCACCACTACCTTTTAAGATAGATGTTTAATTTGATTATATAATTTTTCACGGTTGCAAAAAGTTGACGATCAAACTATAATTAATATTATTATTACAAGAAATCATCATTCATATTACTATTTCCCTCGACATAAAGTCTTTTCAGAACAATTGGCCGAGCGCCACAAGGCGTCAATATCTATGAGCTAAACACACACGAAAAAATAAAAAAGTCGTCTAATTCATATAAATTTGCCCCCTAAATGTAAAAGTATGCCACAATAAAATGGTGAAACTATACTAATGTTCCCCCAACTCATTACAGTTGTCATCATAAAGTTTTTTCAGAACAACCAGCCAAGCGCCATTTTACCCTTAATATTAATGGTTCTTTAAGTAAACAATATTAGTTACATATTTTTGTACTTTTAGGTTCACGTGATGAAAACAACTAAGAAGAGGACAAGTCTTGAGAGGGGACCATAGGTTCACCTGAACCGGGGGCTCTAAAGAAAGTAAAAAAATGACTATATCCATGCAAGAAGTGAAACATGTTGGACTTAAATTAACCTGATTTTGACTCCATGAGTGTAAGCATAAGCAGAAACATTGGCATCAATCCAAGAAGCTGCCATTCCAGGGTCAATGCTCATATCTTGTAACATATAATTAGGAATTGCAAGCATCACTTCAATATCACTACCTATTAAAGCACTCAAAATCTTGTCATCTGCTTCAAATAATTTTACTTTGTCAAATCCATTTTCTTTAAGCATCTTCACTACACTCTCTGCTGCCAACTGATGAGATGCCATAGTACCCCAGTTCACTCCAACACTCAAACATCTCCGCGCCATTGTTATAAACACTAAGGCTACAATTCCAAGAATCAAAATATGCCTACAACCTGCATCATTCATCATCATCATTTACTTATGAGGAATATACACATAAACACGTTGAAGATGAAGATGAATATCTCTCGAGACGTTCTTAGTGAAGAAAGTTCAATGAGAAGGATGTAAAGAGAAGACAGCAGCAAGATAAGAGAATGACAAGATGTCATGAGACAAAATCCATATCTAAATTAGTAGTCAGGGGAAAAAGCCCATCTTGCACTTCCAAAAGTTATAAGATTGAAAAATATACTTCTTTTTCTTTTAATAGTAGCATTTTATATTACTTTTTTCCTTTTTTGGAAGGACAATGGAGGGGAAAGGGAAGAATTTGATAAGAATCTAAACTTTATATCAATGAAGATTATATCACTCAAAACTTTAGTTTGTTAGTCTTTGCTTATCTGCTTTGTTTAGTTTTATATTGCTTTGTATAATGTATTATTTCCTTAACAATCAAAGTGGAATTTAGCATTCTTGAGTCATAAGAAAGTGTTACAATAAGGACTAGAAATAAAAGTCTAAGACTTCTATTAATCTCTTCCAATAAAAATAACTATTTTATCACTTCCACTTTTTTCTGAAGCCAGCTTTTGCAGACCTCAACTAATTCCATTCCACGAGATACCTGTCACCTCCCACTAGCAACAATTATCAAATAACTCTATCCACCAATGCTAAAACAGATGAGAAGAATCGATCAGTTAGCGTTTTTTTAACATAAAATGATGACAAATGTGTGACTTAGTGGGGTAAAATAAAATAAAGTTAGAGAAAAGATACGACCCCAGAAAAAGTTGAAGAGGTAATTGACTCTTTTTCTGTAAGGATATTGAAAAAAATCATCGACAGTGCCCTACTTTCCAACCAAAATCTACGTGTTTCAAGGCTTATGCAACCTTTCTCATTGTTGTTTACACTTGCTTTTTCATCAAAAGTTACAAGCTTTTTGTAGCTTTTGATTTTCAGAAAAAGTTGGCTCAAGACTCTGGTGCAATTCCTATTCAAGCAGATATACATCTTGCAAAAGATATAATTCCTCCGTCAACATCCACAAGTACTGACTGTGTTGTCCATAAGCGATAACTATCATGGAGGTTGGTGACTTCCCTTGCACATATAGAGTAGAGTACCTATAACGTCAGCTCAAGTTGCGATGCTAACATCATAGGTTGTGGGAGTGAGGGGATGAGTTCACACAGGCTCCTATCACTTTAAAAAGTAGTATTTCTTAAATTAAAGGTTCAGCATTTTACAAGAAAAATTCCAGTTTACAGGAATCCAGCTATGAAGATTCATTTAGTTTTCATGATTCTCGCCCTGAAGAGAATCATTGTTTACCCTAATCATCAGAGCATGTTTCTTCCGGTAATCTGAAGCTTAAACAAAACATAGCCTGCATAAGATAAGAAAAAGAATAGCTCAGGGGCATAAACGTACAAGAATATACCCATAAAGTCAACAAAAGGAATGCTGACGCTCCAAAAAAGTGGAGTCATCTATCGAACGTGTACCTTATTTGGAGCAACATCTCTAACCCTGTAAAATACAGGGTTTTGGACTTTGGCTCCCAGGGCAGACTCGGCCACCTGCAAGTCAACAAATTGAGAAGACCATACAATAGTATAAGATGGGAATAAGTATATTGTGAAGGTAGACTTAATAACACGTAGGACCAGATGGCCTAGTAAAGTAATAACTGAGAGCATTAATAATCAACTTGACCTGTGATATACTATGTCCAGATATTGAATACTATGCAAGCTACAGCATGCTTCACGGATTTAGCTAATCTAGTTATTCAAGGACATGGTAAACATTAAAACCAAGTGCATAAATCATCAACAACCATGTATTATATTAACTACACCTGTAATTTACTAACCCATTGACATGCCCCGGGAACTTGACTATTTCAGTTTTGCTACTAAAATTGCAAATCATTGTTTATGTCATGCACTTGTTCCATTTTATTATCAACGATACTGAGTAAATTTCGAATAATCCTGTGGTCAGCAATTGAAAATGTAAGAGAATGGCTTTCATCCGCCCCAAAGTTGAAAAGGTTTTGGTTTAATGACGATGATGGTCACTTGACTTCATTTATTTTCCTGACTGAATTAAGAGAGAGAGACACGCCACCAATTCTGAATTTCAGATGCTGCTTTCAAGCATGAGAAATAACCCAGTCTAACTGTCAAACTGATATGGAAAGTCGAAATAGAACAAATTAGCTGTTGGACTAGGTATTACCGAGATTATGTAGTCTTCTGTTTCACTTGCCCGTATGAAGCAATAGCAGTGAATCCAGGGTAGAGATCCCTTCCAGTATCTCCTTCTAATAAGACCTCTAAAGGCATCTAGGGAAAGAAAAGAAACTATTAATTGCCTTAGTATTATAATACGTTAGCGAATATCAGTGCCTGACGAAAAGACAAGAAGTTCTGTTTAGCAGCTTTAAAAGAATCACAAACTCCAGAAAACATGAGGTACTAAACGAGAAAATTCACCCATAAAACACAGCTATAACCTGATATAGGATTTAGAGTAATATCCGTTCTATTTCTATCACAGTAAGAGGTAACTTAGTTGAAATAGAGCATGCTAAGTACAACAAATGGATTTGACTGACACAGTTAGCATCACAAACTATATTACCTTCATTAACTTGGTAAATGCATCACGGCATGATCTGATGAACAGCAAATGCTAAGTTGCTCGGACTATCCAAAAATGTTGCTGCACCCGTGTCGGATCCTTCAAAAATACACTATTCTTGTAGGATCCAACATGCACCCGTCGACATTTTTGAAGAGTCCGAGCAATATAGAGCAAATATATATAGTTTGAAATACTTTTTACTTCCCCCTTTTGTTAGAGAGATAAAGATTAGTTCTGACATTTGGGCACCAGTTCTATGACCTATCTCCAAAAAGTGAACATTTTTGCAAGACTTTGACCTAAAGTTGGTGCTGTTAGAAGCCGTGGGCAAGCTTCTCACATTTCCCTCTTATGGCAGTTTGAAAAATTGGTTGGATTCTAATATTAAGACACAAGGTCAAAATATTACCACTGATACTTAAAACCCTGTCAGAATTGTATTGGATTCTTGCACTATGATCTACATATAGTATTAGAAAGAGACTTCCAATAAACTTGGATAAAGACAGCTGACAAGCATATGATGTTGACCTCAGTTCAAAGATATGATGTTGAGAGGGAGATATGGTCATAGTAGATTTACCAAGAAACTCAAGAGCAGAGGCTGGTAGGTTCATGATCACATGGTCCACATGCTCCGAGGGCTTTGTGTTCAATGACTCAGAACCCTTCACTCTCTTATTTGGACCTCTTTTTCTTCTACCAGCTACACAAACACCATCATTGACTGCAGATCTCCCTTCTCCCTCTAATTCACCAAATGAACAAGTTCAGTTACTTGTGTTCCAAGTGTCCCAAAAGCATGATATTCACAAAAACATAGAATTCAGCATTTGGACACAAATAGACAGAACTATTTCTAAATTATATACATCACCAATTACAACTAAGCACACTAGAGCATGTATCATTTCTTTAACATCCCCACCTTCTTGAGAACTCTCCGCACGTCTTTTCACAAAAGTCACATTCATATCTTCTATCACAGATGAGTCTCCGAGTCCAGCAGTGTTGCATGACGTTCCGTCAGGTACTTCTTTGCCCTCATCTGCAAGGGTGGTTCAGATTAATTGATGAGATGCTTTGTGGGTACGATAACCAGTATATAACTGAATGGTTCACATACAGTCTTCAGATAGTTTCTCCCTATGTGCTTCACCACTGAATTTGTCAGAGCAATCAATCTCAGCTTCTGCATTGCTTCCATTGCAGGGTACAGCAATGAGTTGAGAAATAAATTTCCTTGCATCCATATTGTATGGGAAAACTAGATGATCAACCTTGCTGATTTCGGCATTAGTTTTGAGATAACGAATGCTATCTGGGTTCAAATCATTTGCATAAACCGCACATCCTTTCTGTGCAGCGGGAATAGCAAAAGGACCAATGCCAGCAAACATATCACATACGGTCTCCCCTGCCTGGAACTTTGAGGCCAGCCTTATGTGCTCATGTTCCAGTCTAGAATTCCAATACACCAAGCTATAATCAAGCTTGAAAGTTGCTCCATATTGCTTCACTTCTGTGACCATATCATCTTTCCCAGCCAGTATCTCAAATTTTGGCACACGAAATTCATTGGTAATGGTTCCAACTTTATTTACAACTGTCTGGATCCTGGGGTAGTTTTTCTGCACGGATCAGGAATGAATACCTTATTCAAATTAAGAAGACTGGTGACTTGGAAAAGGAAGAAACAGGGTAGCATCCTCTCACTAAAAGTAAGTGAAAAATTGATAGAGATATCATCACATGGATGCCTGGACATAAAGTGAAGGAGATGGAAGGAGGCAGTCTAGCTCTAACGCAAATGAGGTAAAATCAAGTTTCTGGCACCAAAAATAATGTCAAGGAAAAGCAATTTCCTTCAGAAAGAAAGAACCCTAGTTTAGGAAAGAAAATTGAAATATCTCATTCTCATGAATTAGTCCAAAAATACTTAAGGTGAAGAAGTTAAATGTGATGCTAAACAACTTACAAATGAAAACATTTACATTGCACTATAGCAGATGAATTTTGAAAGAAAACCAACTGTACTTTTGACTCTTTTTTTTTATTTTATGGAAATAGCTAAATGGAAGATGCACAGATTGAGGCCATAAATTAGAAGACATACATCATAAATAACTTTGGCAATCACATCCTTGTAAGGAAGAAGATCATCAGTTATATTCAAATGAGCAATGTGACCTGCACAAATACCAAGTCAATTAATTAGGGAACTCGGTTGGAAGGTCAGAGTGTTGAAAATTCTGACTTTGAATCAAAGAAGCATAGAAATTTAGTCAAGGAAAAGAGACACACAACACAAGGTTCTCTATAACCTAGAGTATAGAAAAGATAAAGAGAGAAATGTTGGATTAAAATACTTAACTATTGTCTCAAATGACGACGGTACTTCAAGGCCAGGGGGCAGAATCTGCTTTAATATATGATCTGCAATGAAGTTCCAGTTATAAAGCAATTGGTGGAATAAGCCAACTAGTAATATCAATCTCAATTATTGGATTTGAGAAGTACTAAAATACACACATAGTATACGTATGAACTCAAGGAGCACTGCTTTTAATAATCTTACACTGCTGAAGTGTTATACACTATACAGGAAGGCAAAGCCTGCGAAGATTGGCTTCTAAGATATTTGAGATACATACAACAACAAACAAAATAACTATCTGCTTTTGGCTAGAAACATATGTTGAAAGCTACATTTTGCCTCCTATTGTGAATGCTTTAGTTGTGTTTAAGTTTGAACCTGAGCACTTTATGCTTAATATGAATGTTATGTAAGACATGATTTAGAGCAAAAGAAGAAATTTGGATATAAAACAGATGAGCTTGTGCAAAGACTCAGGGCACCATAGCAATTTTAGCAGTTCACACACAGTTGGGTTTGAGCTTGAGCAATGACTCATGGCACCATAGCAGGTTTAGTAGTTCGCACATCATGTCTACTTTCATCATCTTTATGCATAATTTCTTTTTTTGGATAAGTATCTTTATTCATGATTTCAATACAGTTGTTTCACTTGTATATCTTATCTATACTTGTATTGCTATGATGAGGAGTTGGTATGCACTACCCGTGATTTCTGAGGACTTACCCCAGGGTAGGCTGGGTGTGCAAGTCGATCTTGTTGTGTCTCTTAAGACTCACAGTTACTGCATATGCACAGGTCTAGTAGGCGGAGATGTAGTAATTCCAGCCAGTTGGCAAGTTCTATCCAGTTGAGGTGAGCCACCATTAGTCCATGGATGCGGCTTCAGCTTCTACCCTTTATTCTCAGTTTGTGACTCTTTACTTGAGCTGTGACTTGTATCGGTCGTATTCAAATTCTAGTTCTCCACTACTTAGTCTTTTGTTGGGATGTTCTACACCGACTCTTGTATTAGGCTTCCGCACTTAATTCTATTTGAGACAGTTTTATTAGTGTTCCTTCTTCTCTTACTCTTCATTATGAGCATTTTTTTTTTGTCAAGTTCATTATGAGCATGTTGTAGCTAAGAGGGTTCACCTACGGGTAGTGGCTTGTTGGGTACCTCGTCGCGGCCTAGATCCAGATTTGGATTGTAAACTTGATATCAGAGCCTAGATTTTCAATTTCCTTAGTGTCATGGAGCATTACACTTTTTTATGGAGTATGTAGGATCCCATACTTATAAGCGAGAGGCTATAGAGGCATTCAAAAAGTTTCCCTTCTTTCATTCTTCTCTCGTGCTATAGAGCTTGAAGAAGGGATGGTGACATTCTTCATTTACTTCGTAAACATGTCCACAAATGAGGGAACCGGTGACAGAGGATGTCAGACAAAAGTTGCAATGAAGTTTCAATGAAGGGTATAGTTCTTCCCTTACTCAGTAAAACAAATGTTACTGGTTTTGGGTTGCTAGTCACAGAATACACAATTTTCAGTGCCTTTCTACTGTTTCCTTTTATTTCAGGCGAGCAACATTTGTAATAGTATCTCAAAATGCAACATGCTACCAAACTAAGCTTTGAAATCGTTCCTGTTCTGCTGAAATTGTTGATAATGGGTATCCACTATGATTTGGTCCAACTGAGTATCACTTCAGAAAAGTTCACATGATTTTAAAAAAGTATACAGAGATGAATAAGAGAGAAAAGCGGAGACATACATTGGGAACCAGGCTATTCAAGTAGAAAGGATTGCAGTATTGCAAGACAAAGACATACAATATCAGGAACTGCAAAGAGATAATAGGCCTTATATTTCAACTTATTCTGAAAGAATTGTTGCTGACCTGCACTCCAGTAAGAATAGCCAAGTGACAGTGAATAGGGAGCAACTTCAAACTGACACAGGCCTTTCAGTTCAGCAAGCTTTTGAGCAGGAATATCAGACAAGTCTGTCCAATAATTGGCCAAAAAAAGTAGGCAAGTTAGCAAGAAGTTGTAGGTGACAGTAGTCAGAATGTACCAACATTCAAAATAAATTTGCATCTCAGACATCTAAAGAAAACAGCCTCTATCTCACAAAAGGTACGAGTAAGGTTTGCATACATCCTAACCTTCCCAGACCCAACTTGTGGGACTACACTGGGTTGTTGTTGTTGTAGACATCCGAGTTAATAACAGTGATTCCCAGGGTACGACACTTGAATGAGAACATGATGAGAAACAACACAGGAAATGAACAGAACCCACAAGTAACAGAAATGGATTATGAGTCTTCGTAATGATTAGAGAATGATTGACAAAGTTACTTAAGAACAATGTGTTAGATAAAACTTCCTACAACCAATAATTGGTTGAGGACAATGTGATACAGACAATATCCACACACAGCCTTGTTTTAGTTTGGAAAGGAGGGAGGCCTATACCGAGCAGAGAGTAGCATGCTGAAGTAATACACCATTTATCAGAAGTCCTATAGTTAGAGCCCATGACGTATCTAGAATTGTCTGAATGGGATATCAGGAACTAAAGCAAAAGTATATGTTCCTTAAAGCAAGATAATACCAACAATGACCTTAAAAAACGGAAGATAAAAACTGCTAAACATAAATATATTTAATAAGACAATAACCCTTGCCCAAGAGCTTTGTGTTTTCTGATCATTTTTCATGAAGCCGGAAATGAACAAGATAGGCAAGAAAGGTAAGATTCAAAAGAACACATCGGATCATTGTCTCAAAAAAAACAATCTGATCAAGAATGGGAAGAGGCAAACATGAGTTTCCTGTATGGTTTATCTAAATCAAGGCATGACATGAACTGTAATCTCACATTGTCTTGCCTAAGATGGCAATGAACGTGATAAAATTTTAAGCATAATGTTAGCCAACAGCAATTTGGTCAGCCAATAAGATGCCAAATTTTCATCAGAGACAAGATCTTTCTGATTCTTTGTTTTATGTTAGTAAATTCTTTAGTTGTTTCTCATTTCTTTTTTATCAGAAGGCGTAGAAGAGCACCATTTTGGTGTCCCCAAAGCAGATTATGTTTTCCAAGTCATGAATTATGGTTGCAACATATGAGTATTGCTCATGCTCATGTTTTGATCGGAGAAATAACAAGAAGCTACTTCCATGCATGAAAGATGTTAAGACTCTCAATCTTAATGGAAGGATGTTAAAACTCTCAATCTTAATGGAAAAGAAATTTCAATTCACAGCAGATGTCTGGGGGATATTTGCCTAGACCATCTGTCATAAGTAACATAAAAACAAGATGTTTAACATCATTTACCTGGGGTTTTTACTTTTTCTGAGAAAATCATGTAACGGGTTTTTTCATTTGTTGGGTCCTCAGTGATAGGCTTTACGCGTGGCCTGTCAAATAAATGCCTACAAGAAATGATCTTGTCACCAACAGTACCAAAAAAAAGGTTAAAAATGTAAATGAGACCCTCAACAAAGGAGACACCACTAAATAATTGAAAGTTGAAGTGTTTAGTTGTTCCAGAAGGTGAGTGCTCTAAATCAGAAAATTCAACAATAAAAATAGGTGTGAGGAAAAGTGTGTCCTTTAAACAACATCTAATGTTGAGTTTCAGATGTGTCTATGCGAGGTATTTTCACAAGATATTGTACTGTAAATTGAAGGAGAATTCACCAACAGGTGGTAGGAATTATAGAGAGCATTAAGTGCTCAAACTATGTTTCTCAGAAGAATCAAGTATGGTAGGAGGTAATTATTTTAAAAAAAAAAAACAGGTATATACGGCATGCCTCTAGGTTGAATTTCTCATTAACTTGACAGCAAATGTAAAAAGGAATATCGTAAAACCCATACACAATTATTAAGGATCACTGTTCATGTAAGGGAACATACATACACGTTATTTATCAAGATCAGAACATTGTAATTTGCCAGCACCCCAAAAATTCTTTTTTCTATTTTTACAAGGAAAACAATGTTTACAGGATAATTTGTCAAGCAAAACCATTCAACTCCTAGCAAGTACTGTGAAGTAGCATAAATTTATATACAGCTCAATAACACACATGATCATAAGCCATGTTTGTTTGCTTGTTTGGGGTAGGGGAAGGGGAAATGGTGGAGGGGATTACAAGGTGGGAATCGAACTCTCACCAACAAGGTGAAAGTTTAGGTAGCCAACCAACTGAACTACAAAAATTCCCCTAAAAAGGCCATGTTTGTTAAGCTAAATTCAGATGGTAGTTTAGGAATGGTCCTTGTGGAGAAGGAGGGATTATCAGAGATACTGATGGAAGACTGATTAATGCAGATGTGCTTCCCCTTGGATAAGGTACTCGTGATTGGGGCATTGGGCAGAGGCAGCTGCTCTCCAGTTTGGCATCAATTGATTCTTAGAGAATAACTTTCAGTACGTTGTAGCTGAGAGTGACTCCAAGCTACCAGCTGTGTCAATGGATCAAATTTGATTCCCTGGAGGATTCTAAAGGTGGTGGAGGAGATTAAAAGGGAAAGGAGCACTTTGGCTTCATTGTGGAGCATGTGTTCCAAGAATCCAAGAAACTAACCAAATAGCAGATAGGCTTGCTAGTTTGAGTCGCTCTTCTCAGATGCAGATGTTCAACAATTTCACTGATTTACCATCACAAACTAGAAGCCAATGACAGTAGACAGACCATAAAGATCTCCAACAGAAGAAAATCAGAAATTATTTGACCCACCTTGAAACATGGAAATTTTTCTCTAAAAAATGGCTCGGGAACACTGCTCTAAAAGACACCTACCCAAGGCTTCACCAATTTTCCAGAAACAAGAGTTCCAGTATTACCCGAAACAGAGACAACAACATATGGAGCCCCTCCTTCAGAAGGAACCCACGGGACTGGGAAATCAATGACGTGATTGCTCTACTTGCAAAACCTTGCATATTTCAACATTAATGAGCATCAAGCAGACAAAATCATTTGCCATACATCTAAAAGGGAGGAATACACAGTCAAGGAAAGTTATGATCTAATGGAATTCTGGAGGATTGTCCTTGGAAGTATGTTGGAGGATCAGGCTACCACTCAAAGTTACACAGTTGACCTGAACAGCTCTCAATAATGCTTGCTTGACACTAGATAATCTTAGCAGAAGGAAAATTACTCTAGTAAACAGAGGTTATTATGCAAACAGAATCTTGAGAGTGTTAGCCACCTATTTTTGCACTGCCCCATCACAACTGATATTTAAAACGTTTTCTTCTCTCTATATGCCCTTTCCTGGAGTATGCCCAGGTCAATCAAGGAGTCAAACATCAGCTGGATCTCTTGGAGAGTTGACAAAGCCATCAAGAAAGTCTAGAGGATATCCCAGCAACCATCTTTTCAGTTATTGTAGCTAACTGGTCACACCTTTTGTAATTTGGCAACTTCCTAATACCCATTTCAATAATAATCTTTAACCTTATAAAAAAAAGCTTAATTTTTGAAGATAAATTAACTGTTGGGTATGTTTTGTGGTAGTTATTGTTCCTTTTCTTCAAATTGCTTTATCCTGGTTTATATAGTAGTTTGTCATGGCTTCTAACTTACTTTTAATTATTTTTTTACCCGACTACTTTGTTTTGCTTGTCCTTGAGCATAAAACTTGGTATGTTGTTGTTGTTGAAGAAAATGCTCAATTTAATATTTGATTTCAATGTCTATTAATGGTTATGCGAGCTATACTACAGCAATAAAGCAAATTAATGTAATTATAGATGTAAGTAAGAAGTACCCGTCGAGTATTTTCATGGCAGCCTTACAATGTTCTCGTGGAATTCGAAGCGCCCATAATTTCAAGTGCATATCAAACTTGCTCTCGTCCAGTTCCACCATTTTTACAGGATTGAAGGAGCTCAAGTTCTAAACCTCAATTAATGGAAGATTTCAAATTGCACAGTGGGTTTAGGGTTTTTCTTCTCAATTTGGGAAGAAGAAAAAAAGAAGTCCCTTTATTTTAAGTTTAGACTTAAAATGATCCTTTCTATATTGAATGAAGCACTAATAGTCCCTTAATTTCGGAAAAAATAGCATATTTAGTACACCCAACCATAAACCGTGATGTTTTTGACGGCGCCCGCTAACGTGACGAGTCGGGTTGTACGGAGCGGGTTGAAATTAAAAAATAAATTGAACATACATCGGGTAGAGTGAATTGCGAATCTATGTGAGTAGTTTAAAGAAGTTTTTAAAAAAAAAATATTTTACCTAGAAATCGAAACAAAAGCAAATAGATGCATGTTTGGAAATGCATGAATTTAAGCGAATTTGCCTCGCAACTATATTGCCCCCACATAATTTGTCATCACTAGATTATATTGACACTTGACAGAATCGTCTGTTACTTTTGTGATGCTATCTTTGGCAAAATTAGAAGGAGCAGCACCTATTGTACTTCATTTTTTTACCCAAAATTTTTCTTATTGAAAATATTTGATATGAGATAATGACAAATAGCTAAGCAACTCGTGAATCCATCATTGTTGAATATTATGAATTTGGGTAGCAAAATCTCCAATTGAAGTACAATAGAATTTAATTTCTTACGAATCTATAATCACTTTACGGCGTTCTCATTAAAAAGAAAAAAAAAGGATCATTCTCATACTTGTCCTTGGTAAAGGATTCATTCACAAAGTCATTTTTATGATTAAAAAAAAATACTCCAAATTGATAGTGAAGGGCAAAAAATATTCGTAACTTATTAAATTTGGCTAAAAAATACCTTCTTTTAATTATTGGATCAAAAAAATACCATATCAAGATTATTATTTGACTTGTAAAGTATTCCTAAACAAATTATTCACTAACTTTATAAAAAGTCACATAGCATTGATTCAAGTTTAATATAATGTGAATTAAACTGTCCTATATATACATTAAAAGAAAATATATCATTCATTATATTTCACGTCCACATTTCGATACAAATATCTGAATTAAACTCTTTATATTTAATGATATTGTGTAGTCAAGAATTTGGGAGGGAAGTGTATTTGGTTTAATATTGTATGTCTTCACTTTTCTTGGTATTATAAAATCGATACTTAAAAGCCATTAAAAACATTATAATGTTTTCAAAAAGTTCTTTTCTCTCTATTTTATTTTTTTTCTTTTAAAATATACAGTGCAAAATTCTTATACATATATTATTAATACTTGGATCAATTATACAATATTGCTACGTGATTTTCTTAAAGTCTTACCTAGTCAATAAAAGATAATATTGAGGTGAAAGAAGAATATTTTTAGCTTTAGACATATATTGGAGGAATGGGAGGTATATAATTATTAGGATCTCACAAATCCTAACATCATATATAATGCATTTAAGAAACAATTAGCATGAAAATATATTAATGACTCAACTCAACACATATAATATTTTTATTTAACGCAATTTCATAAGTTTCACCACAATTTTGAGAAAAGAGTACAAACAACTTGCCATGATACAACAATTAAACACATCAAAAAGCAATACAAAGAAAAAAGTACAAGAAATTCACAAACGTACCATAATATATAGAAAACATAGGTACAAAGACCATAAACATTTAAACTTTAAACCTTCTCCTTAATAACGAGGAAAGAAATAACCAAACCGAAAAATCCAGCCACCATTGAAGGCAATGAAGTGATTATGGCACTGGAGGATTGCGATGGAGCCGGGGCGGGGGCAGGGTGGTGGTGGCCCTCATGAGCTACAACAACAGACACCATGAATATAACACAAGCAATGAAGTTGAATGCAACACTTGAAACTTTAAAAGCCATTGTTTTTTCGTTGCGTTCAACTTGTTTTTGTTGAGAATACGATATTTATTTATTTTAGGATTAAAATGGATTGTGTTGGGAGTTCTTTGCAAATACTATGCTTATATATACTATATGTTTTTAAGGTGGTACGACTTTTCATAATTGACAAATTCATATTATCATTCTTTCATTGACTTTTTTATTTTATTTTTCCATATATTTATTTTAGTAGAAATAAAGCAAGTAGCTAGATGGTGGGAGATCATTTCAACAATTTCTAGTAAGAATTGGTTTTTAATTAATACAAGTACATGATCATTTGTACAATGACACCAATAAGTTCTCAATATTTAACTATTTTTTTATATATATATAAAAAACTCATTGAGTTGTAAGAATTAGACAAAGTCCAAATTAAATGACTCAGCATTGATAGATGACTTAATGCTCAATGAAATAAATTGAAAATTGTTAGATTAGTAAAAATACAAATACTAGCTAGGTGATTTTTTTTTATCTATCATGTCTTTGATGAATAAACTAACCTGATATTTATTGATAGGATATGATAGGTGTCTCATAAAAACATTAATTAAAATACACATAAACTGATCCGAACATCACAATTATTGGAAGAAAAAATCGATCTTGATGGTTGTTAAGAACGTCAGAACAATTAAAAAGAAAAGGAATACATACTTCTGATGATGAGTGAGAATGACAAAGGGATGCTTTATCAATTGGAAAATGGAATATATTCTCACCGTTTACTTTTACTCATCACATTTCATCTTTTCGAGAGTCAATTCACATGAATTTTGACCAACATTTATCAATTGGAAGATGGAATATACTCATTGTTTTATCAATTAGAAAATGGAATATATTCTCACCGTCCATTTTTATTTGTCACATTTCATTTTTCGAAAGCTAATTTATATGAACTTTGACCAACATTTTAAGATGTATTTTTTCATCATATTAATACAAGAAGGAGAAAAATTACAACTTATTAATAATTTTTCGTATAATTTTCAAACGTCTACTTTTTAATTAAAAACATTAAATTAATCTGATACAATTTAGCTCTAAAAACTAATTAAATTAACTCTCAGTAAAAATTAAACGGATTAGGGAAAAATTATAATGAATTGTTTATATATTTTTATCACAATGAAACTAAAAGTCAGGGGAAATGTCACAGTTGCCCCTCTAACCTTAGAAAATTAAAATATATAGTACTATGTTAATTAAGTCCAATTCTTAATTTATTGCTTCCACGATTGGAAGATTAACTAAAATATATCGATTTGTTAAATTATTTCCGTAACAACTGAGAAAAACTAATTAAGAAGTGGATTCTGTAAAACTAGACAAAGGAAAAGAAATTAAAGACTCAGTAAAATAATTAAATTAAATACGTGTAACTTTAATTAAATATATTGTCATCATCAACTTAAAAAGTAAACTTTTATTTTTCATAATATAAGGGGATATTACAAGTACAATCATATGAAAATCAAATAGTACCCCCATCTTTATTTTCTTAATATTTAGTTAATAGTTTGTTTATCTTTCTTTTTCTTTTTTTTCATGGGAGCTAGATTGGAAGGCATAAAAAGAAGGGAAATTTTCAAAATGTCAATATTTTGACATTTAACAGGATCTCTTAGCCACACTTTTAATATTTATTTAAAATGTCAATATTTTAGTTTGTTATGTATCTGATTTATGTATTTTTTTATTTGTTGATTTGAAAGAATACAATTATTTAATAACAGAAAAGGAAAATATATGGGGAGAGAATATTTAAAAAAAGAATATATCACTTAAAATTCTCATCATTTACAATTTCAAAAGAATCTCTATTCTCATTCGATTGGATCAACAGTTTCAATCTCCATTTTTCTCCCTTATCAAGATCTTAATCATGGATGGTGAAATTAAGGTGCTAAATATATTTTTCTTTTATTTGTATTAGAAAAATATTACTAATTGTATTCCAATATAATCTAATCATTACATATGAATATGATTTATGAAAGGATACAAGATTCTGGATAAAAAATGGCATACATGGTGAAAATAATACAATCTGTTAAGGAAGGATACAATATTCTAAAAAAAAATGAAATAATACAATTTGTTGAGGAAGGATACAATATTCTTTAAAAAATGAAATAATACAATCTGTTGAGGAAGGATACAATATTCTTTAAAAAATACAAATTGATCGTGAAAGAAATAGGGATACAAGATTCTAAAGAAGAAAAAAACTAGCATACATAGTGGAAATAATACAATCGATTGAGGAAGGATACAATATTCTAAAAAAATATGCATTGACGGTGTAAAAAAGGATACATTTATGCTTAAGAAACACAAATCCATTTGGCATACCTATTGAAATGACTACAAACTAAAAAAGAAATACAATGTTCTTAATAAAAATACAAATGCTGAGTAAAAGAAAACAATTGATAAACAAAAATTAATATGAATACAATTCTGGTCTGAATACAATTTTTGCAATTTTCTTCTCTGACTCTCTTTCTTCTTCTTCTTCTTCTTCTTCTTCTTCGTCTGCTATGTTCCTTTTTTCCGATTTTTTGTTCACCAAACTCAAATCTGAATCCGTATTCACTTGTGCATTAGTGACCCTATAAGCAAAATTCGAAAATATTAAAGATGAATGTATAAAAAAACAAATAATATATGATGTATGAATGTCAATGTAGATTACTACAATCTACTGAATCTCAAATATGAAAACAAAATCACAAAAAAATCGAATAATAGTGTTTAAAAGACGAAAAAACTGAAATACATAAAAAAGGGAAATTTCACAAAATACTTGGAGAATATGAAAACAAACTCATAAAAAAATTGAATAATACTGTTTAAAAGACGGAAAATCCGAAATACAAAATTCTTGGTAAATATGAAAACAAAATCACAAGAAATCTCACAAAATACTTGTTGACTTCGAATTTACCTCTATCAATGGGTGAAAAATCTTTTGAATTAATTGCGAGAGTTCTTGAAAAAAGTGTCGGAAATTCGAAGAGTTGATTTTCTTGAACAAGGAAAAGAGATAACAATGGTGAAAAGGGAAAGAGAGAGAAATGAGTGATTTGGGGTAAAACCTAGAAAGAGGGGTAAGTGGGTAATGGGAGTATTTTTTTACCGTATAATGGAGTAAAAAAGGCTTGGTTTGAGAAATAAAAGGAAAGCAGATTAGTTATATTAGGATACAATTTATTTTCTAAAATATTGGCATATTGACATTTTTAATAATTATTTTAAAGTATAAATATTTTTATTAATTATGTTAGGAATTGTGACTAGTTTGCTAATTTTTTCTAAAAAGAACTTAGATAATTAAACCTTATGTCTTATTAAAAAACTCTTGAGAAAATTTATTGATATATCTATGGTAATGGCAAGGATGAACTTTTATGGCTTTATACATATAAAATCTCTTAAATATTTATCAAAAAATTCCATTCAGACACTTGAACAATAACTTGTTCCAATTAACCATATGATAAAATGTTCTTATTAGGCACTTTTAATTCAAATTTCAAATTTCTTTTCACAAGTAATCTCAAGTATCTATTACTCCAAGTAACTAAGTTAACCACAATAAATACGTTATCTCCTTTAATTTACACACCAACCTCAATTGAGATAATCTTGAGGTTTTACGGTTTATTAAGACTAATACGTATAATTTAAAAATGATATATTTTAAGTGATTAACTTATTTATGTGCACTTCAAAATGCACACATTTTTTTTTTTATAATTTGAACTAAAAGCGCCTAATAAAAATACTTTATCATATTTTTAAATGCTCAACTAAAATAAATCATAATTTGAATATTTAAATAAAATTTACTAACAAATAAGATTTTATTTTATTTTTGGGGTCAAGAAGTATTGAACACACACGGGATGTAGCTACTTGGACACCCTTCGTCGGAAAATTACACTGTATTTATAAGTATAATGATACTTTAAATGGTTAAATAACACATTTTGGACACCCTTGAAAAACAATAAAGTTTCTTAGCTCAGTGGTTTTAGTCATTCAGCTCAAGCTAAGTCATTTGCAACCTGATGTGCGCGGGTTCAAAACTTCTAAATATGTTATTTGACTTTTGATTATTTTTTTCTTTTCATTAAAAAATTAAATAAAATTTAAAAGTAATTATTTAATTTAAAGTTAATAAGCAAATCCTATTTATTTATTTATTCCATAAAGCTGCTAAAAGTGAAAAGGCTCCATATAGAATTTCTTTTAATATAACTCGTTTGATTCTACTCTTTATTTTTCATTTCTCATTGTTAGTCATCAGAAGTTCGTGAAATCTTGAAGCATAAAAGTGATTTAACTCTAAACTGAATTCTCTCTCTTCTTTTTTTTTGTCTGTTTACTTTCTATCAAATAAACGTGAACATTAAAGCTAAAAATATTATATAGTTTGATTTTAAAAATTTTGATATATTTTTTAATTAAAAAAATTAATCATTAATGTTACGTAGTTTGATTTACAAAATTTAAATGCACCCATTCATTAAGTAATTTTTATTAGCTATAAAAATTTTGAACACCCTTCGTAAAATTTCTGACTACGTCACTGAACACACATTTGTTTTTTCATGAAAGTCAAACGTGTTGGAAGACGTGCCTATAACAATGACAACATGAATTGGTGATTGGGGTGGCATAGTCAAATCGGCTCTTTCTGATTAGTTAATTTTATGATGGACATCCATTAACTAATAGATTATTGTCTTCTTTATAAAAAAATGGAAAATATTTTTTCGGAAAAAACAAGTTACTTAAAAAGTAGGAAAATAATAAATATACTACAAAAAAAAAAAACTCTTTTAAGAATGGATATGAAACCATATCTTTAATATGTAGTAACTCATATCTTTTTCAATGCTTAAAATCTCTAAGATTGAACTCATAAAGCAAAAATCTCTGAATCCATTTTTATCTATTATATTTGTATACGATATTTACAAATACGTTTAAAATAATATTTTCACTATTATAAAAATTAGATTTAGGGACAAACATATTTTGTAGCTAATTATCAAAATGTCACTAATCCTATTTAGCGACGATTTTTTGTTAGCTACGAGTGAAATAGTGACGAACTAATGATAAAGTTCATAGCTAATTTTAATATTTTTTAATAGTGTTTTAACTTACATACTTAAACAAAGATAAGTAAAATCCTCATTTATTTTAGTATAAAATATTTTCTTTAGTATCGAATACACCCTAACTTAAGGGTCCCTAAGTAGTCAATCTACTATATGGTCCTTCGATGTGAATAAAAACGCTTCAATGTTGTTCGGCAAAAAGGTAATAATAACCAAACAAATCAATGGTTATTCAACATTGTAATAGTCATTTTTCCATAAGATTTTAAAAAGAAATGAAATTCTTTCAAAATTTACAAAGTTAAAAACGAAATTTAATATTTCAAATATTTTATGATCCGATTAAGTTTAGGCCTAATCAGAACCGAACCAAGCTCGGTTAGGCCCAATTGACAAGTTTACACAAGAGCCATGAAAATTGCGAAAGAGCTATATACATTACATATAGAACTATAGACAAATTCACTTACACAAATAATTTGAAGTGTTGTCCATGAAATCATTAAAGATAATATTCTTTATTTTTTTTGGTTAACAAAGATAATAATTAAGTAGTTATTTGAAATTATAGAATGTAATAATTATTCAATTGGACATAGTATATCTAAAATAAATTACATCTAATTTTGACCTCACGTATGTGGTAATTACCTTTACCTTAGGTAATACCAATGATATCAATCCTCTCATCCTTCTGAGCAATTGTAGCACCATTCACCTGGATCTCCATCAAATGGGCTTTCTTCTGTTATTTAAACACACATGGATTGGCTGCAGATTCAGGTTCTTGTTTTGTTCCTGATCAGGTCAAACAAAATCACTGTCATACTCAATTTTCTTGTGCCATTAATTAATCTGGTAAGGCATAAAAGAAAATAACAACCAAGAACTGCAAAATTCACACATGAACATAGCTATTTGCAGTCCACCAAGCACAAAATACACAGCAGTATCAAATTCAGTGTACGTCACAACTCACAATCCACAGTAGTATCAAATTCATGTCACAACTCACATAAAGTAATACAACAAATGAACAAGGAAAATCATTACCTGAAAAGCAACAACAAGAGATCGTGAGAAGTTAACTAACCTGCTATCACATATTTCATGAGAAGTTGGCTTAGCTTTCAACTTCTAAATTTCAAGATTCCACCAAACAAGAAAAATAATCACATCCATAAAAATCTTTAAAAAGAAAAGTAAATTAAAGAGTAAGTTCAGCTAAATAAAAATCTTTAAAAAAGTAAAGTAAATTAAAGATTAAGTTCAACTAAAATGTGGACAAAGATTACATTTTAACAACAAAGTAGGTACAAAAGTTGGAAAACAAGTAATATGAAGCAATTGGAAAAGCATATCATTTTTTCTTAGAGCGGTGGTGTCTGGGCAAGCATGCACACCTCGACTATTCTACGAACCACCGAGAATTCTTAGTTTTTCATCTTTACTATGAAAATATGAGGTGTAATGGGGGTAGGGGGAGAGGGAGAGAACTTGTGAAGAAGAGCATACATTAGTCTACTTTAGCATGTCTTCTGGTGTTACAATTGTCGCGATCGGAATCAAAGCCCAAGCACTTGAGAAATGCCTGTTTGGCTAGTCCAAAGTAATTGCAAGGGTGCTCTGGACGTACACGAAACTTGAAAATGGTTGCGTCCTTTTCTGCAGATCCTTCTCTTTCTTGAGATTCATCTGCCCTGATTTCACGGCTAGTGCTAGCTTCATTTTCCCCTTTAGTATGTTGGTTTAGGTTTCGATGCTGAAAATACTAAATGTTCAGAAAAAAAGCTCTTCGAATTCAACAAAAGGAAATAATCGCAATTGCATGTTACATCAAGTTAACAACTTCCACAGATTATATGTACTCTGTAATACTAAGTTGCAGATACATTTAAGTAACTAGAGTAAATACAACTAGTTAGTTACAACATTATTCCAGCTAAAAACTAAGATTTTAAAGCCAAAATACCATCTACTTTGCCTCTCATTGTAAGCAACAACAACAACATACCAGTATAAACCCATAAGTGAGTTCAGGAGACGGCGATATGAACACAACCTTACTCCTACCTTGTGAGAGTAGAGAGGTTGTTTCCGAAAGACCCTCGAGTCACTAAGATTCTGTAAGTTTAGACAGTTCATAAATTAAGGAAACACATGATGGTATAGTTGCCTATCAAGTAAATTGGGTTCAGCTATATGAATCACTCTCTATGTTGCTCATCTCAATCCAATATTACACGTAAGAAGTTGCACAGTCAAACTTAGCAGAATCCAAATTTTGGGACTAATATGTTTGTGGCATCAGAAATGTCGCACCAAAATATGTTTCTTAACACTTATATTGCTTTTCTTATTGTGTCTTGATCAAATTGTGCTTCCATACATTTTGCCTCACCATTTATCAAGGTTACCATCAGCAATATTGGAGCTCGGGCAAGCATTTTTCATGTGTTGATGACATGAAAACAGATCAACATTAAAAGATAGCTAGGAGAAGTTCTTAAGCACATAATGATGACTAGTTGAGAAGCCATAGTAAATTGCAGAAATGAATAGGTCCTTCATATTATAAAGCTAGTATAATAAGGTTCAATTGAAAAAATAGTAGTCTAAAGAGCACTCAAGTCTAAAAAGCTGGGTATGTGTTTCTTAGAGAGCACAAGTCAGTGAAGGCTATGGCATGTGATAAGTTAGCCAAATTTCTCACTTCTCCTTTCAGTGAAGACAAGAAAAAGATACTTCCATAAATCTAGCTTTATCATCATTCTATGAACTTTTGTAACAGACTTTATTAGTATTAGAAGCAGACAATTTTGTCCAAGCTTGTAGGAGCAAGGTGGTTGATGTTTAAGTTAGTAACTTCATACATGCAGTAATGACATGTAATGAAATAGAATTAGTTTGTAGTAAACACACTCCATATTACCTATAGCAAGTTGATTACTTCTGTAGACATCTCAAGAATGTGACTTTTCTAATACATTCAAGTATAACTGCATAATTTATCAGTATAAACTCTTTCCTTACAGATTATCTTAGTTATTGTTCTGATCTCTCCTTAAAGCACAAAACCAAGTTCCAAAAGAATATATCTTCAGCTAGTTTGCAATATTACGTATCTTACCAGATTTTGGTGCCTCCAGATACGTCTAGATACATCTTTATCTTGGATACATGTGGTCAAATTTTGGCGTAATTTGTTCTAAATATATTGTATCCAAGTGGATTCACATGTATCTGAGATACATAGCAAATCTCGCTCACCTTTCTCCCATCTCGCTCGCCACTCTCCCATGTATTTGGTATTCCAGATACATGTGAATCACTCCAGATACATACATATACATGTATCTAGTGTGATTCATATGATTCTGGAATATATACGAATTTCACTTGCCTCTCTTCCTATTTTTGTGTATCTGGTAGCAAAAATGCATGTATCTAAGTGTAAGATATATAGAAAACTCTTAATTATTGTTAGTAAGATACGTAATATTTTGAAAGTATATGTAATAATAGTATATATGGTAATGAAGTATGCCTAATAATGTAGTTTTTCCATGTTAATATAGTTCTAGACTCCTTTTAAGGTTTCTCCTTGAACAATCGAATTCATCGATTTAATTTATTTGTTTGTTGATATAGGATATATCTATTGCTGGAACTGAAACTTCATCTTTAACTATTATTTGGGCATTATCAGAAATGATAAGGAACCCAAATGTCATGGCCAAGGCCCAACATGAAGTGAGACAAGTCTTTAAGGGAAAGAAAAACTATGATGAAAAATTGACATATCTAAAATTAGTGATTAAGGAAACATTAAGACTACATACTCCAGGTCCTCTTATGGGACCTAGGGAATGTAGGGAGAACACAAATATAGATGGATACATCATTCCTCAAAAGACTAGAGTACTTGTCAATGCATGGGCACTTGCGAGAGATTCGAAATATTGGCAAAATCCTACAAGTTTTATACCAGAGAGATTTGAGAATTCTTCGATTGACTTTATGGGAAATGACTTTGAGTTTATTCCGTTTGGTTCGGGAAGAAGAATGTGTCCAGGAATACAGTTTGCTTTAGCTAATATTGGATTTTCTTTGGCTCAGTTACTCTACCACTTTGAATGGGAACTACCAAATAGAGTTAATCCTGAAGATTTGGATATGACTGAAACACATGGATTAACTGCATCAAAAAAGAAAGATTTATATTTAATCGCCACAAATTATCGTATCAATGAAGAATATTGATGTTATGCGTGAAATAGTGAAATTTAGTTTAAACATCGTGACACATGAATTTAGTACTTGTGATGATTCAACAAACTTGTCAACCTTATCTTTGAGTTGTTATTCTTATTTTAGATTGTCATTATTATCTTTTGAGTTGTAATGAGTTATGTAGGTATTAAATATTGTATAATCAATATCATGTTTGATAGTTGATAATAAGGATATAAGTTATTCATGTATAAATTAATACGATGATTGATTTACAATTTAGAGATCAATATAACTAATATATGTATAAGTTATAAGAGAGTCTATATATTATTTTATGTAGGACAAAAGGTGGAATAAGGCAGTCTAATATGCTTTATTCTAACAGTGTGTGATTTTCTCTATAACTTTTAAAATATTCCTAACATATTAAGGTTTTCTACCATTTTTGTCTGAATTAGATTCGTTTGATTACATATCATGGACCTGGTGAGAGCTTGAAGTGTCACATATAATATAAGATCAGGACAATTGAGGTTAGCTTGTATATGTCTAGGCTATGTTTTACTGAGTTATATCTTAAACAATTTAAGGTAAATAAATATCATAAAGTTTGTGTACCTGGTGTGAATTGGATCAATTAGTTTCATGTTCGAGGTAGATGCCAGATTGATTACATGAATGTCCCTTGTGTCAAATCTGAAACAAGTTTAATAAGTCAATACCTTATTTTAAAGATCTAAGCTCAGGTGGTGATATCAATCTCTTTATGGATTCAACCCACTGGGAATAGATCTAAGAAAAAAGGTATAACTTACACTTGTTGAAAGAGAAATCCTTCATTTGAGTTTTCGTTCAGCTAGAGACATGCAAAGGGACAAAGATCAGCATCAACCTTGTCAAAAAGAATAGATCGACTTAGAGGTACACATCGAATCGAGCTTGCAAAGATTCCTTCTCTCCCGCTAATGCTGAGTTAGGGGTGTCAATCGTGGGAGAAGCTTCACGCCCAACTGGGAGCTTAAACTCGATTTGGAGCTCCATTAGCTCACTGAAGAAAGAGGGGTCAAGGCGAAGATGATACCAGAAGCTAAAACGACCTTCATCCTTACCACTTTCCTATTTCTTTTTCGATCTTTGTTTGCCTTTTGGTTTCTTTTGTTTGTTTTAGCTTTTTTCTGATTTTTATGGGCTTAGCACTTTGGGTGAAGTACATTGTATATAGCCTCATTTATTTAACAAATCAGGCCGGTCTGATCTTTTAACAAAAAAATGAATAAATTATACATGAATAACTAAATTGTGCATTAATAGTCACCACATAAGATCGATAATACGTAAATTTTCTCATAACTAATATATGTATTACTAATACTTGCATAACTATAGCCAGCTACCAAACGACCCCTTAATACATGTTTAGACTGGATTTTTTTTTTTAAAAAAAGTTTTAGATGACACTTCTTTTCAATTGTCTGATGGAAATAACACCATCAATTCACAACCTAGTATAAAAATAAGGTACATAGCCATTGATATTTTGTAGAACTTTATAAGATGAACTCAATTTCTGAAATAGTTTTTGAAGGCTAGTAATCTAACCTTAAATACCACTTTACACCTATATAAAAGGTAGTAATATATATTCTTTTGAAAAGGAATCTTGAAATCCCATAAACTCATTGGATATTCATAAAGAGATTAAAACATCAAATATAATCTTTGTCAAAGTTACTGTAACATCTCGCAAATTGAAATAACTAGGAAGAAGAAAAAAATTTGGAAATAGCCATTTTTGGAAAGATTATAAAAATCTGGAAATTTTGTTAAGTATGTTAAGTTGAGTTTTGGCTAACTTCAAACGACCATAACTCCT
>JAJONR010005895.1:0-42967 GCA_029582245.1 Solanum etuberosum | reverse complement strand
AGTTAGCTATGGTGAGCCTCCTTGCTTCCGGAGGTTTCCACTTTTACTTTCAGTTATATCAGTTGTTGGGATGTCGTGGGTCTTATCCCGACTTCCATCTTTGTCATTTAGAGGCTTCATAGATAGACAGTAGAGTTTCAGAAGTCTGTCCATTTATTTTGTTAAATGTTTTAAAGACTTAAGTTGCCTATTTTTTGGCAAGTTGAATATATTATTTTTATTCAGTTTTTAAGCTTTTGTATGCTTGAGTTAGTCTTCCGCTTGTAGTCAGTCAGGATGAGGGTTCACTTGGGGACCAGCAATGGTTCTCGAGTGTCGGCCACGTCCAGGGTGTAGGCTCGGGTCGTGACATATTCATTCTCTATTTAAGCTATTTATCCAGATGACGATATCATTTGTGTTGTTAAATTTGATTTTATTCGATCTTTTCCGCTCTCCTCTAATCACATATGAATCTTAATTATGTTTATTAAATTGAACTTTGTAGAAAAATAATAAACAATTGTTACAGAGTCATAGAGAATTAATACAACTTGACTTTATGATGAAAAAGTAAGTTATACCATTTCTTATAATATTAATAACAATGATTATGTCTCAATTTCAAATAATATAAATGTTTCTTCTTTGTCTACATAAACTTTTTTAGAATTACATCATCCTCCCTCCCTAGATATTGCTTTATATTTATCAATTTTCACGCTATGCATATTTCTCAATAGTTTTGAGAAATTACATAACACACACCATATAAATGATATATTTTAATCATTAAAAATTATTTCTTTTAAGCAATCAATTATTAATTTTAAAATTTGATTAGTAATTAACAGATGTTTCAAAAATAATTAAGTTACTAATTTAAATCAATAGAAATAATTATAAATTTTAAACTTGATTAGCACTTATAGAAGAACATCAATCATAATTAAGATAAATCCGTGAAGAAGTGATGTCTCTTTAGAATCTGCTCTACCATTTTAAAATACTAATTTAAACTAAAAGAAATTATAGACTTACAACAGTCAGAAGTTCATATAAAAATCAAACTTAAGAGACATCATAAAGATACATAAGAAAGAAAGAGATAATATAATACACATATCATTATGACTTTAATCTTTAAAAAATAGAAGGAAAAAATTTCAATACATAGTTGTCTAAGCTCTTGTCGATATCCACTTCACAAATCTATCACTATTCAAGAACTTTCTTGTTATCTTTTAAGTAAAACAAAAGCAGAGAGACATAACTTTTGTTGATATTCACTTCACAAATTTATCACTATTTAAAAGCTTTCTTTGTATATGTAACACCCTTAGTGTTTAAGGCTGCCCTTCATCTTGTATCAAATTTTTTACTAGCCTAAGTTTGAGAATTTTATCGTAACATCAGGTGTGATTCGATAGTGTTGAACTTACATATCTGTTTCATGGCCTTCCTAAATGTCTTAAATATTTTATGGAAAAAATATATTTATTAATTACGATATATATGCGTATGTGTTTCTTTCATATAAATTTTACAATTTATTAGTATTTTAATGGAGATAATAAGTCTAGTTATGTCAAAAATCAGTAATTTATTAGATTTACTTTATTCAAAATAATTTTCCATTAATTGCAGTGTATGCAAAAGATATATATATTTTACCACGAACCTACGCAATACTTTAGTGCATACATAATGACATAAAAATTAATTAATGACCAATATGTACATGTGTGACTTTGGGGGAAAAGGTTTCTGGTGATTAATCACAAATGAATTAATTATAATGAAAGTTATCCATTGCTTTTGTTGTTTACATTTTAAATATAATTTGTATGACCACTGTCTGTTTGTTTTTTCTCACTTTCCTTACTAAAGGAGTTTTAATTTATTGAAAGCTTAGATATTTTGTAGGTTGAAGAGATAAAGAATTAAGGTAACAAAGAAGGCACGCTCTTGATCTATATATATATATATATATATGAGCTTGAATTCAAGGTATGCCAAGGCTATTCCTTTCTTCTTCTTTTTTTGGCATGATTCCATGGGATTTATAATTTTCAGAATCCAGCGTACTATCGAAGAATCGATAATAAATTTATAAATTATTGTTAGTGTTGTTCTTGCTAAAAAGGAACTATATTTGGGCAATGTTTATTTCATGTCACGTTATATAGTGGAAATGGGTGTGTATATTGTTGCGATTATCGAATTACAATGATCGCCAGGTTGATCATGGATTATGGTTATGATTATAAGGTATGATATAGTAATTGAAGAGAGTTTAAATTTGAGATATTTGTTTTGTTTTTAAATGTAGAGGTCTGTTAATGATGAGTTCACAAAGGTCTCAAGGTAAAAAATGTCTGCTTGTCATTAAAATGGTACTCCCTTTGTCCCAATTTATGTGACTTACATTCCTTTTTAGTAAGTCACAAAAAGAATGATACATTTCTATATTAAGTGATAATTTAACTATAAAATGTCTCTTTTACCCTTAATGAAATGATTTACAGCTACACAAATTTCTATCATTCATTTTGGACCACAAGTTTTAAAAGTCTTTCTTTCTTTCTTAAACTCTGTGCCGAGTCAAACTACCTCACATAAAATGGGACGAAGGGAGTACTAGTTAATTACTGAAAAAGTTTTACCACTAGCTATTACAAATTCACATTTATATACTGCTTGGTAAAAAATAAAGAAAAATAGTACTAGAAGTTATGATAAAGTGTCATATTAAAGAAACTAATGCCATTAACACTTTGTTGACCTTTGATCCAATCAAATGGCACAATCTCTTTTGTATACATCTATAGTTTGTATTAGATGTATATTACTCATCATATTTCTATTTCCTACACAACATGCATTGGATTGGGGCGTCCACCTACACCACATGCATTCATTCTTTGAGGCTGGAATCAGTGTGTTCGCCTACATCGCATTGCATTGCGTTACGTTTTATATTTTTGTATACTATATGTTGCGTTCAAACGCACACACAAGTGTATGTAGTCATGCAAGTAATAAAGTAGCTTTTTATAAGAGTCAGATGTCGTATCCACATAGACATAAGATTAGATTAGCTTTGATTCTTCCAATAACTATAACTTAAAGCAAGTGCTTCAAAAAAGAGTGATGTATTATTCAAAATGATATATTATTTAAAGTAACTAAGCAAACTACTATGATTCAATTTCAACTTGGAGCTAAAACAATGACAAATTTCAGGGCTGCAACTACTTTGGATTCATGCATATTAATTCCTCTAATAGATGTCAATTGGTTATCAAATCACTAGTTTACAGGGTTAAATGTATGATCATGGTCTCCCGACCTCTAATTGTCTACTTTAATTGGCTGTCTAACTACATCTTGAGTGGGGATAAACTGAACGAATTACCGAGCATTACATTTTCATCTTGTGTATTAACCAAGCAAGGTCTCTAGGTATATCTCTATCCTAGATACAAATCAACCCTAAATATAGAAAAAATCATGCTCCCTTTGTCCCACGTTCTATCCTCCTATTCCTTTTCCGAGTTCAATTTGAACAATGAGTTTAATTTAATGGTGGCCAATCACGAAATAAAAAATTAAGAACAAAAGAGTAATTCATGCGATAACCAATATCAATCCATAAAATTCAATAATATACAATCATCATGTAGCTACAACCCTAGAAAAAGGAAATTTAGTTACTCATAATGCAATTTTCAATCTTTAAGTATTCAAGAAACATAAGAGAAATTGATAGAATTAAAGATTAGGAATGAACCCTAAAAAAGAAGAAAGAGTTCTCCAAGTCGTTGTTCTCCAAAAGTTTGAAAAAGAATAATTAAAATAATAAGGATCCAAATCTATTTATAATTTGGGAAAAGTCGGCAAAGATTCTGGACTTGTGCCTGCCACGCTTAGGTGTCTTGAAATTTCAGCTTTTCTCAACTCCTCCTCTGCGCGATGCGGAGAGGATACAGAGTCTTCTGCCTCAAAATCATACGTGTGGGGAAAATAATTAAATCCCTCTGCGTGACGCGGAGAGAACACGGATTAGTGGATTTTATCACTTTGACTTCCTCTTCTCCTTTAACACTTTATCATTCATGCTTTCGCGCTTGGACCCTATCTTCACTTCACGAACTGCAACTTTTGTACCCTTTTTCCTCTTGTTGCCCAACCTATAAACACTAATCATATCGGTTAATCACACTACTCAAACACTATCAATAACTAAAGAATTTGTCCTCAAACTCGGCTAAAGCATGGGTGTTGTTTGGCTCCTAGATATATAAATACGGCCAAGATCACCACCCCACACTCAAAGCTCTGCTCGTCCTCGAACAATTCACATGCTTATTCCCTAGACCTAGACATCACTAACAATAGTATTTGTGCATTAGCTACTTACTTTCAGGAATTTTTTTGTCAAGCCACAATAAGCATGTTTTCATTACACTTGGCCTTGGCCCTCATATAGACACCACATGACTTCTAGTATTGACTCAACAACATTTAACAATTTGAAACATTAAAGCTTCATGCTGGCCATCAGATATCACCTATCCTTCATCAAACACACGTGCCCCTCACACAAAGAAAGTAGTCCACAAACTCACTTACAAGATTTAGTATAAAGTATGGACTTAGCATCAAGAATCAAATTCCAAACTCGCGAAGAAAATTCACATGTATGCACATAGAACCATATGCTTTTCCATTATGTATATCTCCACTAATTAAGCATGCTTTGAAAAGAATCAAATAGAACTTTTATGAGTTGTAATGTAGGCTAGGGGACGGGTAGGAAAACTATATAGTAGTGACTTATACTTTCCTAAGCATTGTATACGTTTTAGACTTAATCACCTCTTTATTTCCTTCTCTTTATTATCAGCCCTCTCCATAACAATCTTGTCACAAGTAATTCACATCTTTTTTCAAATACCCCAAAAATCTTTATTTAGCTTTTTTCATATGGGGCTCATTCTCTTAATGAGGGCTTTTTTCATCACCTACCGGCTATCATTGGTCACCTTTTGGCACTTAAACCATCTATTGACTTTCAACTCTACAAATTCCAATCAGTCTATGCTACAGTGCTTAGGCAAGTAGGGTGCAAACAACTAGGGATTCAATAAAATTAGTTCAGGTAAAAAATGAGGCTACCAACAAAAGGCTACAGGCTCAAAGGGCTACTAGTGTTAGTATATCTAATAAGTCAAAATTTCCGAACAAATCAAAGGAGACCTATTCTCATCTTCTAAACAACAGAATACTTTCGATTTCTTTTCAACAACATGCAAGGCAAGTTCTAGACTACGATGCAATACATGAAATACACAATGTCTCACCACACATGACACAAGTTCAATTCAAATATGCTTTTTCATCAAGCACAACACTAGTCTAACGTAAACGTTTAAATTTAGCTTAAGTTGCAATTTAGAGTCAAACACAAGAGTTCAAAGGCATCCAAATATATTCCCCCACATGCTTTCATACAAAATTTCCCTTCTAGATTTCAGGTTTAGCACAAACACCATACCTACGGACTCAATATCGAAAATTACCCTTAACACGATTGTCATCCATCTATCATAGGGCAATGCGACTCAATTACGACGACTGACTCAATTCTAGAAGAAAAATATTTTTGTATTTTGTATGGTTCAAAGGGACTATCCTTGGTCAAAAAACCGAAAACAAGCTCCAAGGAACCAAAAAAAAAAACAAAGCTACCATTATTCAAACTACTATATACATCAGAGATGAACTCACACCCCTACCCACACTTTAAAAACAAGCACTATTCCCAATGCTACAAAACATTAGAATCATCAAGTACAAAGGTTAGGTGAAGCACTCCCTGATGAATCCTCTATGGCATCCACGCCATCGGCCTCCTCCACAGCCTGAAGTGGATCCACATCTTGCATATCAGAGTAAGAGTCCACATCGGAGCTTGTGTGAAGCCTATCCTCGTTCATGGGCACATCACTATCCATGTGCTCAAAGAACTCGAGCCCAATGCTAAGTACTGCCTTTGCATGCACATTCAGTGGGTATTTGTTCTCCACCTCCCTGAATTGCTCTCGAGTCGAGGCTCTACATCCATTATTGTTCCACGTCATCTCTAGCCTATACATGTGAGCCATTATCATATCATCGTCGGCTTCTCTCCGCAGTGGTGAGCGTAGGACCATAATCAGTGTCCAGCCCTTTATTCTTTGTCACATACACTAGCACAAGAAATATTGGTACCATGTAATCCAAGCTCTCCACAAGAATATGTACACCTCGACACAAATGGGTTATATGACCCCAAAGGCATACCTGCGACCACGATGTACACGGGCCTTCTTCATAGCAGATTTAAGCGACGCGCCAATGTTCAACTCAGTTCTAGTCATCGAGGCATAAACTAAACACACTCTTTCATGAGTGATATCCATGGAATGCATTCATTATGATCTTTAGCCACACCCGAGCTTTCCTAGTCATGTGCGCATAAGGCAGTAATTAATGAAACCTCTTAAAGTTGTGCTTATTCCAACGAACCATGGACTTAGGCCCACATAAAGTATGTCGAATGGCCAGGTAAGGTGCACGAATGTTGAAGACTGTAAGCACCAAGGGATCAGTGTCAGCCGTGCCTAGAATGGCGTTAAGGACCACCGATATGAGAGCAACCTCAACCCCTAAACCTTCACAAAATGAGATCTTGAGTGAGTCACCCAATTTTCATAAAATTATCAAACCACGTGCAAGTTGCACTCCACAGGCTTAGCAAAAATAAACTCCATGTGGAGCTCTTGGATCCACCGTATAATCCGGGGACAGTCCCTAGCTAGACTATCCTATTCAATGCACATGTCAGAGAAATATCGAGTTTGTACGTGCTTCTTCCACTATGTTTTACCTTCTTTACTTGCAACATTCGATCCAAAATGACGTATTTGCCCATCAGGGACTACTGGTGCTGGAGGGACATTAGCCCCACTCCTAGCTCTCTTCCTTTGGCTCGAGGATGCTACCTCCTTACCGGGGCGTTGAGTTTCGACATAATAACCTGCACAATGAACACAACCCATACAAAACCAACTCAACTTACAAGAATACACATAATAACCAAGAAGCATGAGTGGTGTGAGGACCACCCCATACTTTACTCATATGTACTAGCTACGCTAAACGATATGGTACTCAGACTTCCCCAATGTTATACCCATGGATGGCACAAAGTGATCAATTCAACGCGTAACATTCATACCTACACATTGTTCGTACAACCACTACAAGCACTAAAACAATGGTACCACAATAATATTCCCACTACTTAAATCACATGGTGCAATTGAAACTTCATGCCCAACCACTTTAATCAATGTAAAGGTGTTACTTAAGACTTCACATGCAACACAAAATGCACATCCACACCAACTACTCAAAACAGACTTGAAATTCAAAATTCACCCAAATAGCACCCTTTTAAGCATACAATAAGTTAAGTACACCACAGGATAGTCACACATTGAATCCCATACCCCAAGAATTCATACAACCACAAGACCCACAATATTTGATACACAAATCCCTCAAACACCATGCCCCATAAATGTATCATGAGAAAGCCTTCAAATGAATGGAAAAAAATTGAGAGAACATACCTATTACACGAGAGAAGGAGATAATCGAGCAAGAAAACATGGTGGATTGCCTCCGCATTATGGATTCCTATTGCAAAGTCATGATGGGAGAAGGGGAGGCTAATATCGTGGGTTTGGGGGAAAAGAATGGGGGAATTAGTGAGTTTAGGGGTTAAAATAGAGGGTGGGTCGGGTTTGCAAAAATTAAGATGGGTAAAACCCGTCTGATTTAATGAAAATTGACTTTACTTACCTTGGTCTGCGATGCGCCTTAGATACAAATTTCTCTGGTTTGAATAGAATAATTAATTCTCAGTGAGATAAAATATCAACCCAACTCTGCGACGTGGACCTACTATGTTCCTCCATTAATTTTGAGGAGAAAAAATAATTCTCGTTGAAATCGAAATTATAGCCCAGCTCCACGACGTGGCTCTAGTACGGAGTCTTCTGGTTAATGTTGGAAATTAATTCCTAGTAAAATAAATATTTTAGCCAGCTCCATGACATACTTTAGATACGGATCCCTTTTCCATGCAACATTCCAAGAACAATACCAAAATTAGAAAAGTCGATGGGTTGCCTCCCATCCAACGCCTTAGTTTTGGTCGTGGCTCGACTCATATTTTTGTATTTTTCTCTATACTTTTTTTAATATCCTAACTTTTACAATGAATGAAAATAAAACTAAGTGCTACAAATGAAATGAAAGACAAGAAAACAAAAACACAATCTAATACATATGATCACGGGTTGCCTCCTGTGTAGCGCCTGGTTTAATGTCGCGGCTTGACCTAGCTCATGACTCACTCGTCATTCAACTCAAACATTTCTTGATCGGGGTCCACATTTAATAAATGTTTGACTCGTTGTCCATTCAATAGAAACGTGGAACTCTTATCCTTATTCTTTAGCGCTACAACCCCATGTTGAGTCATTCTCACCACTTCAGATGGTCCACTCCACTTTGATAAAAGTTTTCCAGGGAACAACTTTAATCGCGAATTAAACAACAACACTAGTTGGTATGGCTCAAAGGTGTGTGGGATGATATGATTGTCATGCCACTTCTTTGTCTTTTCTTTATACAACTTGGCATTTTCATAAGCGTGGATTCTGAATTCCTCAAGCTCATGCAACTGGAATATTATCTTCTTTCCAGTTAATTCAGGATCAAGATTCAACTTCTTAATGGCCTAATAGGCCTGGTGCTCTAATTTTACCGGAAGATGGCATGCTTTTCCAAACACCATACGATAGGGAGAAGTCCTTATTGGTGTCTTATACACTTTTTGATAAGCCCACAATGCATCATCTAACTTCTCAGCCCAATCCTTTCGTTGTGCATTCACGATTGATGGTAAGATTTTCTTAACCTCTCGATTTGATACCTCTACTTGACCGTTGGTCTAAGGATGATAGGCCATAGCTACCTTGTGCACACTCCATACTTAGCCAATAAATTTTGCATAAAATAATTTATAAAGTGCTTACCACCATCGTTGATTATAGCTCTTGGAGTTCTGAACCTGGTGAATATGTGTTTTTGGATGAAATTCAGCACAACCTTTGAATCATTAGTAGGTAAAGTGACAACCTCAACCCACTTATACACATAGTCCACTGCCACAAAAATGTACTGATTCCCATTGGAGTTAGGAAAAGGGCCTATGAAGTCTATCCCCAATACATCGAATATCTCGATCTCAAGAATATTACTCAATGGCATCTTGAAATGGTTCCTATTCTCTCACACATATCACAATCCTTCACAAAAATTGCAGCATTTTAAAACAAAGTTGGCCAAAAGAAACCTGACTGCAATACCTTATGCGATGTACGCTCTCCCCCATGGTGGCCTCCATATGGTGAAAAAATACAACTCTCCAACACTTGCCTCACCTCATTCTCAGCGATACATTTTCTCACTACTAGATCCAACCCTTGCTTGAATAAGATTGGCTCAACTCATATGTAAAATCTCGCATCATGGTTCAACTTTTGCTTTTTGTGCATAAATGCACTAGGTGAGAACAATTTACTTACAAGAAGATTCACAATATCAACATACCACGATACTTGAGCAATGTCTAAAGCTAACAACTGAACATCAAGAAACTCCTCGCGAATTTTCCCTTCAGCTAGCACATGTGATGAATCCTCCAATCTTGACAAATGATTAGTGATTTTATTCTCAGTACCCTTCCTATCCTTCATTTCCAGATCAAATTCCTGGAGTAGTAGGAACCATCTGATAAGCATTGGTTTTGCATCCTTCTTGTTAAATAGGTACTTGATGGAAGCATGGTAGTGTTAACTTTAGTACCTATTAAGTACGATCTGAACTTGTCGAAGGCGAATACTAAGGCAAGCATCTCCTTCTTAGTAACTGTGTAATTAGCATGTGCTGAGTCGAGGGTCTTGCTAGCATTGTAAATAGAGTGAAACACTTTCTCTTTTCTGTGGCCCAACAGTGCCCCCACTACTATATCACTAGCATCGCACATAAGCTCAAAAGGTAGCTCCCAAGTAGGACCAATTAAGATAGAAGTTTCAAATAGATTCTCCTTGAGGAACTCAAAGTCTTTCACACAACTTTCATTGAATACAACTTTAACCTCCTTCTCCAACAGATTACACATAGGTCTAGCAGCCTTGGAGGAATCCTTGATGAATCACCTATAGAAACCAACATGCCCCAAGGAAACTTTTGACTCCTTTTACCGAGATAGGAGGTGAAAACGTTTTAATTACCTTTACCTTGGCTCTGTTGTTGACACCCAATTTTGACCCTCCATGATATGGATTAGTTTTCGAGCTTCTTAATTTTCAAACGATTTAGAATAATTAGCTTTATAAAATTCAAATATTTTTCAAAGTTATTTTAAATAATTTCAATCGGTTTTTATAATTTTTTAAATAATAAATATATATTTCATACAACTATATATGTAATTAGTATATTTTATAAATATTTAAAGATCATCTCAAAAGATTTTACATTTTAAGTTAAATATTTTGTTAATTTAGTTTGGTTTAGTGTATAGTTATAATTTCAAGTTAATTAATTTGTAGCTAAATT
This sequence comes from Solanum etuberosum, assembly GCA_029582245.1. Classification (NCBI taxonomy): domain Eukaryota; kingdom Viridiplantae; phylum Streptophyta; class Magnoliopsida; order Solanales; family Solanaceae; genus Solanum; species Solanum etuberosum. The sequence goes on along the minus strand of JAJONR010005895.1, from coordinate 32,245 downwards.
AATTATTTTATAATTAAGTTAATTATCTTATGTCGTTAAAATTAAGAAGCTTGTTAACTAATTAATATCAATTCGTCTTATTTAATTACTAGACGAATTTATCATATTTAAGTTCAAGTCGGCTAAGTTTTTGTAATGCAATTGTAGCCACTTCCTTACCAAGTCCTTCAACTTATGTTAAAGGACCAACTTTGGCCATTTCAATCTAGCCCAACCCAATTATTCTCAGCCCAACTCCATTCAAAGAAAATCCGTCAGCAAATACCCCGACCCGACCCATTCTAGTTAACAAAGAACCCAGAACATCATCAGCACGACAACGACAAACGACAATTCCAGCGACAAGGACATGACATCAATTCGACTTCACGACATCAATTCATAGAGGAAGAACGACGTCAATGATTTCTTCTCCAACGTTTTCAATTTTAGCAAACTCCAACAGAATATTCCAACGTCAGTTCAAATAGACGGAAAGCAGCGACAACATCTTCAAGCGGCGTCTCGATTCCAATTCACGGCGTGAGAAAACCAGTGCAGTACGCTGCGTTCTTTGTCTTCTTCCTCAAACGTCCGTCTCCAGTCGTACTATCGCAGCAGAAAAGGAACGCAGAATCTTCATTGCACCTTGAGATTGAGCCACACAAGGGTGCAAGGATGCTCGATCGATTAGGGTCATCCACCTCACTCCAATCCGTTCGGCTTTGTGAGAATCAATTGGGATATTCCTCCGTCCTTGGAAAGAATTTGAGTGGGACTTCAAATTCATGGGCCTTAATCTTATCCATTTTTCAGCCCTTTCCCCCAAAAATCTACCCTAGAATTCCCCTATAAATACTCCCCTCTTCTTCATTGTTAAAGGTTGGAAAAAGTTGAAAGAAAATTGAGAAAGGGCATAGAAAGTTGGTCACATTTTACTTATAAAAAATAGCTTACCAAAGGTCTTGGATAGTCGATTTTACATTTTTAGAAATCCTTGGACAGATTCTCTAGTTCTGAATTTCTGGGAAGTTTTTCGTTCGGTTTCCATTTGGATTTCTTGGTTGCTGCTCGAGTGAGAACTCGTGTGGAAGAGGTCGCTGTTACCTTGCTCGTTCTCGTCTCAGTTTTGCTGCCCGGAAAAAGGTAACACCTCCTCCATAATGTTCTTTTCATATGTTTTCCACTTTTACAGGGCGTTCTCAGTATAATAAGATCATTGCTTTGTTGTTGTATTTACATCATTTAGCATTGGATATTGGTAGCTGGTATATACTTTACTTGTGTGCTTAAATGATTTTTCTTAGGTTCATGTTAATATCGAGTCAAAAGCTTTGTCGTTTTAGCGTTAGTTTTGTTGATTCTCCATTTCACCTCTTAAGTTTATTTCGTTCCAACAAGGTTGCTGGTATGTCTGTGTTGCTATACGCCCCAAATCTGTTTAGTTGAGTATGCGTTGAGTGTGCTTCACCCTTGACTTTGTTCTGTTTTCAACATCTCCTTCTATTTGTTTACCTGTTACTTTGATAAAAGTTGCTTTTCCTTCCTTTTTCCCCTCAATCTTAAAGCATATGTGTCAGTGTGTTATTCTTTGGTTGAATAAATGTTCGAAAATGGTTCCTCGAGTTTCATCTTAAGCTTGAAATTTTTTCTTACTTGCTTTGATCTTTCTAAAGATTAGGTGTGCCTTGTGAAATTGATTGACTCAACTCTTTAATACCGGGTAACTTTGTGAGTTAATGAAGGTTTGAAGTGTGATTACTTTGGGGGTAAAATGTGGTTGTTTGAGTCTGGTTTAATAAAATCTTCAGTTTAGCGATGCATTTTCTTTTTCTTAAATCAGTAAGTTTTTGCGAATGTTTAGAGGCATGTTTCAAAAGAATTGCTCCAAATTTTCAGTATGTTAACTGAAAGTTCTGCCACTTCTGCTTCTAATTTTAAGTCAATTACATTGCTAAGTGTATTTTTCTTGAGCTTGGTTTTTCGTCCTTTTAGATTTTTATGAGTTGTATGTCTTAGTTGAACCCATTCCACTGTTTTGGATTTTGTAACCTTAATCTTTGTGGAATATTATAGGATTTGCTTGTTTCTTTGTTAGCCAGTTTTGCTTGTTCTCGGAACTATCTTATGCTCTCTGGCTTGTAATTAAACATTTAGTCACAGATTTATTTTGTTTGTAGTTGGTTTCTCCCAATCTCTTATCAAATTTGCTAATAGAAAAAATGGAAATTAGTTGAAAGTATTGGTCTAAGTTTAAGAGTTTGATTATCATGGTTTGCTTTTAGTCTTCTGGTCATTTATTTGTTGGTTTATGGCTATTGTTAGCTAATTGTTGCTTTTGTTGAGTTGCAATCGACTGATCATCATTGTCATTTAGTGTAACGGTTTTGAGATATTACTATTGACTACTAATTCTCATCATTTTGTTGCATGTGATACCATCCGAGTCCTCTCGGACTCCTATCTTCTTCCCCCGCATTCCGGATGGGCCATAAAGGCCCCAAATCTCCTTTTTCTCTCGAGTCAGCCCCTATGGTAGGTTGTGAAATTGGTACATTGGTCGAAGACGATAAATATGGGCTAGAGATTGAACTTTCAAGTCCCGGAAAGTTAAAAATAGGCTGAGATACAGCCTGTATACACCGATATACCTGCTGTATACACTGGTATACAGTCGAAAATACTGTATACAGGTTCAAAACGTGGAAATACAGGTTGAAAAATGCAGAAATACAAGGTTTAAATCGAAATACAGGTTTTGGGAAGCCCAAAATGGGATGGATACAGGTCGTATACAACAATATATACCCAATATACGCAGAATATACAGGAAGTGGGCCAAAAGTCCAAGGGAATTTTAGCAGCAGATTTTTGGTGAAAAATGGGCCAAAACCCATTACTTTGGGCCTAATTTTAGTATTAAGACAGGATATGGGCCCATCAGATTTGGAAGTTGGGCAAAATGACTCAAGTTCAATATTTCTTCCTCTATTTTGTTTATTTATTTCTTTTATTAACTAACCCCTTTATTTGAATTGGTTTTTATTTAATTAAATTCCTAAAAAAAAGTCATTTCTTCCTTTTTATGTTCAAATTGAAATACTTTTATTTATGAATTATTTTTATTAGTTGTCTTATCAATATGAATTAATTACTTTAAAAATCCCTTTAGGTTTATTTCCTTTCAAAAAATGAAAAAAATGAGTTGTCTTTACTTAAGTAGTATTTAAAGATTAGTCAAATATTTAAGTCAAATCATTGGTCAACCGCAAGTTAGCGGATATTTCGAGGGCCTAACACCTTCTCGAATGTAAATTGAACCCCGAATCCTTTTTGAATTTCAAATGATTTTTAATCTGTTTGAATCTTTTGAAAATCTTAAGTTTTCTTAATTTCTTTCATAAATTAAGTGGCGACTCTTTTAAAATCAATTTTTCTTTAAAAGGTTAAATTGGTTTTTCGAAAATAAGTCTTTTGTTTCTATTTTTTCGATAAAACATCTATAAACTTCCAACCCACTCTTCGATACTTTATGACCCAACACAATGCCTTCTCAAACTAGGAAATGACACTTCTCCCGATTCAGCACAAGATTTGTTTCCTCACATCGAGTAAGGACCCTGTCAAGATTATGAAACCATAGATCAAAAGACTCGTCGAATACCGAGAAGTCATCCATGAACACTTCCAAAAAATCCTCCACCATATCATGAAAGATTTCCATCATACATCTCTGAAATGTGGATGGTGCATTACAAAGTCCAAAAGGCATACTCTTAAAAGCATAAGTACCATATGGACAAGTGAAGGTCTTTTTCTCCCGATCCTCTAGTGCAATCACAATCTGGTTATACCCCGAGTAACCATCCAAAAACCAATAATAGTCCTACCCTACTAGCCTATCTAATATCTGATCAATAAAAGGAATTAGGTGATGATCTTTTCTGGTGGCCTCATTCACCTTACGATAATCCATGCAAATACGCCACCTAGTGACTGTCCTAGTGGGGATCAACCCGTTCTTGTCATTTGTCACCATAGTCATGCCCTATTTCTTAGGCACACCTTGCACCAGACTTATCCACTTGCTATTAATAATGCTCAAATCACTCTTCAAAACTACTCAAAAGAGTGAGCAGTCTTAGTCAATAAAACCCAATGAAAAGTTGAGGTCGAATCCCACAGAGAATGGTATATCGTGGAGAATTTCCATCAAGAAATTTAGATTTTAGATTCGCTTATTTGTAATAGTAAGAACAAGTGGGTGGATACTTCCACCAACTTTATATAAAGCTTTGGTAAACAATTATGGCAATTTAAACTAAAAAATCGAAGAGTTCAAGAGTTAACAAATAATCTAGGGGTGTGGGGATTGGAAATCGATGTCACATAGGGATAATTGTGCTACTATATAGTGATGAACATTCATGAATAGGCTAAGTCATCTTCATTGACGCTAATAATCTTTCGATCTCAATGCATCTATACATAGAATCTCCTTTTGGTCTCATCTAAATGCCAATCTAAACAACCCAATACCTTACTCTATTCTCTCATTCAAGAATAGTGCAAGCGGATCCTATCCTTAAACTCTATACATACATCAAATCTTAATTTCTAGTATCTGATGAGTCCTAGATTTGGACTCATTTGAGGCTTTGTTTTGATAATTTTAGTGTCCTAAAATATTAATTTATGCTATGAACTGATGTATAAATCTTGACTTTTAGGTATGTGGATTAAGGAGCAAAGCAAGGACACTAACAAGCAAAAAGGAACAAAACAAGCTAAAGAAGGGAAGAAAAGCAAACCTGATGATCGCCAAGCGCACTCGGCGAATTGCTGAGTTGCCCCCAGCCCGCTTACTTTTACGGCACACAGTGCCTGAAACGAGAGGAATTTGGGTGAACGGTACTCCATATTGGCGGATCGCCGACCCGATCGGCGAAACAAGATTATACCGCCGAACGCACTGAATGAGACAAAGATGAAGTTGAACTGGCGAGCAAAAGGACTAAAGGGCGGACCGCAGAAGTGATCGGCGATCCCGATGTAGATCGCCTGAAGTTACAGTGCATGATGGATGAAAACGTGAAGAAAGAAGGCGATGGACAAGGATGATCGACGAGTTGCCGACTGGTCGGTGAAGCCCGACTTTCCTCGCTGATCAACCCCAAAAAGCCACATCTCAGATCTGTATAGATTGATTTTTGGAAGAGAGAGAAAGGTCAGCCATTGTAGAACGAAATAGAGAGAACAAAAACACTATTCTTGTTGTTTTGAAGTGATATTTCTGGAGGAATTTGAAGTGGGTGTTGTAATAGAAAGAGATTTTATTCATTTTAAGACTTGGAAATCAACACCCAGCTATGAAACTTGTAGTAGGTATTGAATTTTCTGCTTTTATGATGAATAACTAAAATCCCATTCTTGGGGGTTTGACAATGTGATTAATTGCTGAATTTGGCTTGATGGGTGTTAGTTATTATCAATTGTAATGCTAAATCGAAGTGGGTCTGACTTATTGCTGTGGTTTAATTGCTTTGTTGTATGATATTTCAGTATGATTGAGTGTTTTATGCTTGCTTGAGAGAGAAGTGTAAAACTAAGGTGATAAGTTGGCACTCATAGTTATTGGGTCTTGGTGGGCTCAGCTCAAGAGAGTGAATCCCAAGATTCATTCTATGTATTCAGCTCGAGAGAGTGGATGTAGTGAGGTTATGGGCTGGTCTCCATGTTTAGCACATTGAGATTCGAGAGAACTCAATTGAAACGAGGTAGTTGTTCGAGAGAAAAGTACTTCATCTAAAGTTCATCTTACCCATGAAGAGTTAGTATTTTTGATTATCAATTTACACCCATTGAGTTGAGTTTAGCAATCGATTGGTCAATACCCCAGGCATCTTTCTCCTATTTGATTACTCTTAATTAATTGTTGAGATTGCTTTCTGATCTAAAACCCCTTACCTTGACATTGATGTCACCCTTCTAATTTTATTAATAGTTTCCGATAATCTCTATTCCTCCAGCTATGAAATTCACTATTTTAACTTCATACTTGAATTCAAAATAAAACTGCTCCCTGTGGGATCGACCCCAACTCTCTTGTTGGGTTTACATTGCTAACGATCGTCTACACCTAGTATCAGATGAGGTGTAGTTGATACGTTAATCAAAATGGCACCGCTGCCGGAAAGTGGTGTTTAGAATTCTCTTATCGAAGTTTAATTTATGATCTTGTTGGCTAAAGTTGAATCGATTTAATTTGTTTCGTGTTTGTGCTGGTTGTGTTGAACAGGAGAAGATATGAGTGAGGCAGGGAGTAACGGTAGCCAAGTGGGCCATCAAGGTGACATTGATGATCTTAATAGCGTACATAACCCAGTTCAAATGGATGGAATTGGTGCAATCATCTTACCGTCAAACGAAGGAAATGCTATATTCCATATTACTAATGCAACACTCCATCTCCTCCAAATGAAAGAACTTTATGGAGGGTTGGCTCATGAGGACCCATATGAACATATGTGGAATTTCAGGGATGTTTGTAGTCCGTTCTCATTCAAGAACGTGTCACAAGAATCAGTCCGCCTCAGGTTGTTCCCATTATCTTTGACGGGTGAAGCTAGCAAATGGTTGGCCGAGTTACCAAAGAATTCCATCACCTCTTGGGATGAACTTACCATGGTGTTCAATGTGAGATTCTTTCCCCCGTCGAGGATGATGATACTCAGAGACAGCATTCAAGGTTTCAAGCGATTGGAAGGTGAACCGATCCACGAAACGTGGCTGAGGTTTAAAAATCTATTACTTCAATGCCCAACGCACGGACTTCCAAACAACGTGCTACTCCAATACTTCTTTAGAAGTCTTGACTCAGTAAATAAAGGGGTAGCTGATCAATTGGTTCAATGAGGAATAATGTTGCAATCGTTTGAGGTAGCTTCGACCCTTCTTGATGACATGACCAAAATACATCAAGCATGGTATACTCAAGACGACCAAGTCTCGCCTTTTTGTTTTAGGATGGCACAAGAACAACTTGATAAAGAAAAATAAAGGGATGAAAACATTAGTAAAATGTTATCCCAAATGGAACTGCTACAAAGACAAGTGCTAGAAAATGTGAGAAAACCCAAAGAAGCAAGGGGAGTGTTTAGAGTTGAGGAGGGTTCTTACTCGTTCTACTCAACGCCGGGGGAGAATTAAGGTTGGAACTTTCACAAGGATGAAGAGGGTTTCCACCCAAGTTACTTGAAGCAGGGTGGGAATCAAAGTTGGAACTCCCACAAGGAAGAAGAGCGGAGGCGATATCATCAAGAATGGGCCGAACAAAGTGACCATGGGAGAAGAGAAGATGAGCATGAAGAAGACCGCACACAATCGAGTGATAGCCCAAAATCAAAGGGTAGTTCAAGTAGTCTACGAGTGGATGATTTTTTGTCTCGCATCCTTGACATAGTTGAAGGATCAGACGAGATGCTTAAAGAAATAAAAGCTGATTTTTCATCGTTGAACAATAGAGTAAATTCTCATGCTGATGCAATCAAACAACTTGAAATTCAGTTGAGTCAACTTTCAACACAAGTGGAACCTAAGGTAATGGAGAAATGCAAAGCCATAAACACAACAATCTTGAGGGAGGATGGTGACAAAAATCTGGCTGTGGTTACTCGAAGTGGAAAGGTAGCGATTGGGGATATGAAGGATAATGGCGAAGCTCAAGTTCATGAAGAGGAAAAAGACATTGATGAAGAATAGTCTCCCATCCCTCAAAGCCTTGCCAATGAGTTACAAGAGAATGAAGGAAAGAGCACCTCAAGCCCAAAATTGGTGAAACCTCTTCCCAAAGTAATTCCTCCATTTCCCCAACGTCTCAAGAAGAGCAATGAGGATGAGAAGTTCAAGAAGTTTCTATCATTGTTCAAGACTCTCTCCATAAATCTACCATTAGTAGAAGCATTGTTGGAGATGCCGGGTTATGCGAAATTTATGAAGGAGTTAGTCACCAAAAAGAGAAGCTTGGATTTTGAGACAATCGAAGTTTCTCATTGTTGTAGTTCAATTATGACTAGTGAGATGATTAAAAAGAAAGAAGACCCAGGAGCATTCACCATACCTTGCACTATCGGCATGCTCCAATTTGACAAAGCCCTATACGATTTGGGGGCAAGCATAAATCTAATGCCGTACACAATCTATAAACAACTTGGGTTGGGTGAACCGAAGTCCACAACAATGTGGCTCTTGATGGCGGACCGATCGATCAAGCATCCCGTGGGGATACTCTATGATATTTTGGTTAAGGTGGATCGATTCATTTTTCCGGCGGATTTTGTCATCCTTGATTGTGAGATTGATGCTGAAATTCCCATATTTTGGGAAGACCATTTCTAGCGACTGGAAGAGCGCTAGTAGATGTTGAAAGTGGAGAATTGAAGTTCCGGGTGAATGAAGATGAAGTTTCCTTTAATGTGTGTAAGTCAATGAAGCACCCAAGCGACATTCATGTGGTTTCCACAATCGATGTAGTGGATGAGGCAGTGGCTAGTGTGAGCCATTTATTGTGTATGAGTGAACCGCTTGAGGCGGTGCTTGCGAACTATGATGAGACCGAAATACAAGGTTATGATGAGGTGGTGGCTGCCCTTTCAGGATTGGGAGAATGTTCAAGGAATCCATTAAAGTCGGAAAAATCAAGAAAATCCTCCCGCCAAACCATCTACGGTGGAACCACCAAAGCTAGAGTTGAAAGCACTCCCCGTGCATTTGCGATATGCATTTTTGGGGGCAAAAAACACCGTACCTGTTATTATTACAGCTGACTTGCTTGAATGGCAAGTAAATTTACTTCTCGAGGTGTTGAGGAGGTACATCAAGGCTATAGGGTGGACGATTGCTGATATCGTGGGTATTCCACCCGATATTTGTACTCATAAAATTCAACTTGATAGTGAGTGCAAACCGAGTGTCGAGCATCAAAGGAGATTGAACCCACTAATGCAAGAGCTAGTGAAAAAGGAGATAATCAAGTGGTTGGATGCAGGCGTGATCTACCCTATTGCGGATAGCAAATGGGTGAGCCCGGTACAATGTGTGCCCAAAACAAGGGGCATCATGGTAGTCCCGAATGAGAAAGAGGAACTAGTTTTGATGAGACCGGTAACCGGATGGAGGGTGTGCATGGATTATCGTAAGTTAAACTCTTGTACTGAAAAAGATCACTTTCCCATGCCTTTTATGGACCAAATGCTCGATCGGCTTTCGGAGAGAGGATGGTATTGCTTTTTGGATGGGTATTCCGGATATAATCAAATCTCTATTGCTCCGGAGGACCAAGAGAAAACAACCTTCACTTGTCCATATGGAATGTTTGCCTTCAAAAGGATGCCATTCGGGTTGTGTAATGCGCCAGCTACGTTTCAACATTGCATGCAGTCTATTTTTGCTGATATGGTAGAAGATTCAATGGAGGTTTTCATGGATGACTTTTCAGTTGTGGGCGATACTTTTGAGGCGTGCTTAGCACACTTGGGGCAGGCTCTTCAAAGATGTATGGAAACAAATTTTATCCTCAATTGGGAGAAATGTCACTTCATGGTTAGAGAAGGCATAGTTCTTGGTCACAAGGTGTCACAAAAAGGGCTGGAAGTTGATAAGGCAAAGATTGAGGTAATCGAGAAGTTACCACCACCAATCTCGGTGAATGGTATTCGTAGTTTTTTGGGGCATGCTGGGTTTTATCGGAGGTTCATAAAATACTTTTCAAATATTGCACACCCATTGTGCAAACTTTTGGAGAACGAGGTGAAATTCAACTTTGATGATGCATGTATGGTAACATTTAAATTCTTGAAAGAGAAATTGATCTCTACCCCGGTTATCATTAGTCCTGATTGGTCAGCACCCTTTGAAGTGATGTGTGATGCAAGTGGTACGGCATTAGGCGTTGTGTTGGGGCAAAAACGCAACAAGTTATTTCATCCCATTTACTAAGCAATCAAGACTCTAAATAGTGCTCAGCGTAACTACACAGTTACTGAGCATGAAATTACTTGCGGTGCTTTATGCGTTTGAAAAATTTCAAGCATACTTTCTAGGTACCAAAGTGGTGATTCACACTGATCATGCCGCTCTACGTTATCTACTGGCAAAGAAAGACGCTAAGCCACGATTGATAAGGTGGGTACTATTGTTGCAAGAGTTTGACTTTGAAGTCAAAGATAGAAAGGGTTGTGAAAATCAGGTGGCTGATCATCTCTCCAGGTTAGAGGGTAAAGAGAATGAAGAGATGGAGGTAGACATCAATGACTCATTTCCCGATGAACAGGTATTCATGGTCACTCTAAAGCAAACTCCTTGGTATGCTGATTTTGCAAACTTTGTAGTGTGTGGACTAATGCCGGACAAACTGAACTTCTACCAACAAAAGCGGTTCTTGTTTGATGTCAAGAAATACTTATTCAGAGAATGTGCAGACCATATTATCCGGCGATGTGTGCCAGAAGAGGAAGTCATTGAAATTCTAAATGCTTGCCATGCCTCTCCAGTTGGTGGTCATCATAGCGGGGTGCGAACAACCGCTAAAATTCTTCAAAGTTATTACTACTGGCCATCCCTCTACAAAGATGCCCATGAATTTGTCAAGAAATGAATACAATGCCAAAAAACAAGGCGGAGTGTCAAGAAGGCATGAATTTCCTCTTCAGCCCATTCTGGAAGTTGAGTTATTCGATGTCTGGGGGATAGATTTTATGGGGCCATTTGTGAGCTCGTTTGGTAACAAGTATATTTTGGTGGCTGTGGATTATGTTTCTAAATGGGTGGAAGCTGTAGCTCTACCCAACAATGAAGGTAAGAGTGTTGTCCAATTTCTGAAGCGTTACATCTTTGTAAGAATTGTCACCCCTCGAGCTATAATTAGTGATGGAGGTTCGCATTTTTGCAACCGACTGTTTGCATCCGCATTGAGTGTCCAAGTTGAGGTTTCAAATCGGGAAATTAAGAGTATCTTGGCTAAGACAGTGAATGCAAATAGAACTGATTGGTCTAGAAAACTTAATGACGCTCTTTGGGCGTACTGCACCGCTTACAAGACACCAATTGACATGTCCCCTTATCAGCTGGTTTTTGAGAAATCTTGTCACCTACTGGTTGAACTTGAACACAAAGCACTTTGGGCATTAAAGGTATTAAATCTGGATTGGGCAAATGCTTCGAAAGAGAGAGTAGACCAGCTGAATGAAATAGAAGAATTCAGGTTGAGATCTTATGAAAGCTCAGCTCTCTACAAGGAGAAAATGAAGAAATGACATGACGCTAAAATCCTCAAGAGAGACTTTCAAACTGGAGACCTTGTATTGCTGTACAATTCTCGACTGAGACTCTTTCCAGAAAAAACTCAAGTCAAAGTGGTCCGGTCCTTTTCAGGTGACTCGTGTATTCAAAAACAGGGCTATTGAAGTTGAGGGTAAGGAAGGTCCAGCCTTCAAGGTGAATGGACAACGCTTGAAGTTATATTTTGGAGAATGCCATGAGATTTCATTGATAGAAGTGGTGTATTTGGAAGATGCGTGAAAGCATTTCCACGTCGTGCCACGACGTTAAATAAGGCATTTCTTGGGAGGCAACCCAAGCGTTAGTGATTTTGAATAATGTGTGTTGAATGTGCAGGTGTGAGTGATTCTGTGATGCAAAGACTCCTTCTACGATACGCAGAGTGGATTCGGCGATCACGCATTTGCTCGCCTTTCTGGCAACAACAGTGGGCTTAAATACTGGAATATTAGGTGAAGCATTTACACCACTTAGCGATTCACCAAAATGATTTGGTGCAACCGACTTTCTCCGCCCTTTGCACCGCCCCCAAAAGGCCGGAGTCCTGGAACTTTAGGCAAGGTTCCACATCCACTTGGTGCTCCGCCGATGCTACTCAATGGTCTAGCCTCTGTCCGCCTTCTTGCCCCAAGATTGAGTGGTTACATACTGGAATTTTCGGCGAGTTGCATGCAACTTGGCGTGTCGCCGATTGGTTCGGCGACCGCCGCAACTCTTCACCTAATGGCCACCTAATGAAGATTTCTTCTAACCCTACTCTGTTTCATTCAGTACTGGTTCTTCTAGTTTGTTTCTATTTTATTTTATCTCTATTGTCTTCTGCTTACTGTGAGTTGTGTTTTGTTCTTCGACCACATTGAGGACAATGCTGGTTACTTTTGGTGGGGCGGTGGCTTGTTATTACCTTGCACTCCCTCGCTTTCCTTTACATTTTCAAGTATTAGTTATGGTCAATACCAATGACTTGAATAATGCTTTTAATTGAACAAAATAAATGTACGGCTACAATGAGGCAAACGAAGTTACATAGGAAATATGTGAACTTTTAGCATCTCGTTGTGACTAGCCGGTTGTCGAATGAGTCTCTTGTGATGAACATTGCACACTAGCTAGAAAGTGTGGAGTCTTGATTGATATTGGTACTAATGCCTTGAGTGATGAGATTACTTTGAACATTGTGTGTGATGACACCTAGAATTTGCCCCGTTGGTCCGGTTGATTGAGTGATGCAAGCACTTGAAATGATCTTAGGCAATAGTTTTGAAGAGTGAAAACAATTTTACAACATACCTCTTTTGTGGCCAACCTTGTGAGATGAGTGAACCTTGCTTAGCACATTTTTAGCCTTACCCTTTTTCTTGGAAGAAACTTGAACAATTGTGACCTCTCTTTATTACATTCACCCATAACTTTCATGAAGTGTGGTTTGTTTGAATAGCCAACTTAGGCCAAAAGCCTAAGTTGGGGGTGTGGTGAAAAGAGAAGGAAAGTCAAGAAGTGTGAGAAATCCCCCTTTGAGTAATGGTTTGAAAAAGATGGAACCCTCCATGTAAAAAAACAAGAAAAAAAAGAAAAGAGAAAAGAAGCAAAGAAAAATAATGAAAAAGTTGTGAAATAAAGTGGTGGAAATTGCAAAAGAATGGGGTATCCGATAGTTCATATGAATTTGAATAATGGGGTGGATTGTGAGCATATTTAAAATATTAAAGAAAAAGAGAAAGGTGATGTTCAAACCATACTTCATGAAGGTAGCAGCCACTAAGCCTAAATGACCATACCTTGACACTCAGCCCTATTACAAGTTGTGAAAAGACCTTTGTGATCTTGAGTGAGCTGAAACGAATGTCGATTGGAAAATAAGGGTAAACCTATGGGTGAAGTCATGCATGTGTTCATCTTTGTGAGTGTGAGAGTTGTATGTGATTCCGAAACCTTAAATTGTTGAGAAATTATGTGTGACTATGGAATCATCTTTGTTGTGAGGGCATTTGAATACCGTTGTTGAGCTTGAACTTGCATTTGAAGCAAGTATTGTGAAATTGAGTATCTTTGGTAATGGTGAGTCACAATTTGAATCTGTGAGAGCACAATTGATCATTGGATGAGTAAGTTGAACCTTGTTGTGTGCATTTATGTTGAGTCTTATGCAACGCTATTTGAGACATCCTTATTGAACTGCTGATCTTGAGTTTTACTTGAGGACAAACTAAAGTTTAAGTTGGGGGTGTTGATGAGTTCTAGATTTGGACTCATTTGGGGATTTGTTTTGATAATTTTAGTGTCCTAAAATGTTAATTTATGCTATGAACTGATGTATAAACCTTGACTTTTAGCTATGTGGATTGAGGAGTAAAGCAAGGACACTAACAAGCAAAAAGAAATAAAACAAGCTAAAGAAGGGAAGAAAAGCAAACCTGATGATTGCCAAGAGCACTCGGTGAATCGCCGAGTTGCCCCCAGCCCGCCTAATTTTACAGTACACAGTGCCTAAAACGAGAGGAATTTGGGCGAACGGCACTCCATATCGGTGGATCGCCGACCCGATCGGTGAAACAAGATTGTACCACTGAACGCACTGAACGAGACAAAGATGAAGTTGAATTGGCGAGCAAACATACTAAAGGGCGGATCGCAAAAGCGATCGGCGATCCCGATGTAGATCACCTGAAGTTACAGTGCATGATGGATGAAAACGTGAAGAAAGAAGGCGATGGACAAGGATGATCGGCGAGTCTCCGACATGTCGGCGAATCCCGACTTTCCTCGCTGATCAACCCCAAAAAGCCACATCTCAGATCTGTATAAATTGATTTTTGGAAGAGAGAGAAAGGTCAACCATTGTAGAACGAAACAGAGAGAACAAAAACACTATTCTTGTTGTTTTGAAGCGATATTTCTGGAGAAATTTGAAGTGGGTGTTGTAATAGAAAGAGATTTTATTCATTTTAAGACTTGGAAATCAACACCCAGCTATGTAACTTGTAGTAGGTATTGAATTTTCTGCTTTTATGATGAATAGCTAAAACCCCATTCTTGGGGGTTTGACAATATGATTAATTGCTGAATTTGGCTTGATGGGTGTTAGTTATTATCAATTGTAATGCTAAATCGAAGTGGATCTGACTTATTGCTGTGGTTTAATTGCTTTGTTGTATGATATTTTAGTATGATTTAGTGTTTTATGCTTGCTTGACAGAGAAGTGTAAAACTAAGGTGATAAGTTGGCACTCGTAGTTATTGGGTCATGGTGGGTTCAACTCGAGAGAGTGAATCCCAAGATTCATTCTATGTATTCAGCTTGAGAGAGTGGATGTAGTGAGGTTGTGGGCTGGTCTCCATGTTTAGCACATTGAGGTTCAAGAGAACTCAATTGAAAAGAGGTAGTTGTTCGAGAGAAAAGTACCTCATCTAAAGTTCATCTTACCCACGAAGAGTTAGTATTTTTGATTATCAATTAACACCCATTGAGTTGAGTTTAGCAATTCATTGGTCAATACCCTAAGAATCTTTCTCCTATTTGATTACTCTTAATTAATTGTTGAGATCACTTTCTGATCTAAAACCCCTTACCCTGACATTGATGTCACCCTTCTAATTTTATTAATAGTTTTCGATAATCTCTATTCCTCCAGCTACGAAATTCACTATTTTAACTTCATACTTGAATTCAAAATAAAACTACTCCCTGTGGGATCGACCCCAACTCTCTTGTTGGGTTTATACTGCTTAACGATCGTCTACACCTAGTATCGGATGAGGTGTAGTTGATACGTTAATCAGTATCAGACTAATTACCCACTCTAATCAATCTCTTTCGAGCATCAACCAAAGATCGGAAGTAGAAATTAAGTTTGCAATGTTAACCATAAATTAACCCCATGCTAATTAGACCAAATTCACAGCAAAACAGAGCATTGCACAATACCAACTACATTAAATCAACACCCAACTCCATAATTGCACCCCTAGATCTTGGGCTTTTAGCCACCCATCACAAAAAGTAAAAAGATTATACCTTCCATGAAAACAACCATGGGTAACATGAAATTAAGCAATTACAAGTAAACCCACTTTGGATTCAACTTCATTTTTTTAATTTCACGCACAAAGTTTTAAAACCCCAAAAGCTAGAAAAGGGTTCTTCAAAGGTAATATGTTTTCTCTCTCAAAACTCTTACACACTGTGATATTATTTCTTCTATGTCATCTGATATCTAATTTCTCTCTCATTTGGGCTAGTTATAATTTCCCAAAATTAGGCCCAACATTCCACTACGCGACTCAATTGACGACATTAGTCGGGCTCACAAATATGTTTGGCGCATCGCCTCTTGCTCCTCATCTTGCCTTTTGATGCTCTAGGCTTCAGCTATTTTGAACCTCAATTGGCGAACTTGATGAAGTTGGTGAAATTGATTGAGTCACCTTTCACATTCGGTGAATCACTGAGTACCACCTTGGTTCACCTTTTAGCATTCAATCTTTTCTTTCCATATTGTCATTTTAGGCGATGCTCATTAAAGGCCACATTTCTCGTTCGATGCATCACCTCCTCCACTGGAGTCCACCAACCTAATTTGATAGACACAAGTGCTATGAACTGTCATTTTGGAATAGGTCGTGCTCAATTGACGATCTGTCCTTCTTGTTAGGCGATCAACAATGTATGGTTTGCATTTCTCTTTGCATTTTGGCCATTCTTTCAAACATTAATCCTTGCCTTGTCCAATTTCCTTCATAGCTGCAAATCATCAACATTTAATCAGAATAGGTTAATATTAGGCATCGAAGACACTAATTACTTAGCTAAATGGACCTTAAATGAGTGCAAATATACCACTCATCAACACCCCCAACTTAAACTTTTGCTTGTCCTCAAGAACACAAAAATCTCAATAAGGGTGTCTAGACAATAGTACCAATGAGAGCTAACATGCAAGTGTCATAACAAGACTACTCTCAATAAAATGTTACCCTATATAATGATAAAAAAAGCTTCAAATGATGACTAGCTGGTCTCAACACAAGCTCGGGATCACTTTAACTTCTTGTCTACTGCAAGAACATGTTTCAACAAGTGCATTTGAGTGCCCTCAGATCAAGAATAATTCCATGATATGACAAAGAAAATTCAATAAAGGTGTAAGGAATCAATGCAACTCTCACTCTCTCAAAAAAGAAATAGATGCAAGCTTTTTCCCATAGGTTTGCCCATATTTTCCACTCATTACATAATCTAGTTCATGCAAGATCTCAGCGATACTTTAGGTTTGTAATGGGGCTGAGGGTTAAGGTATGGTCAATTTGGATTGGTGACTTTACCTTTTCAAAGCATTATTGCAATCATTATCACCTCTTCTCAAGTTCTTTTCTTTCTTTTTCATTTGAGAACTCAAACTTTGACTTGTCACTCACTTTATTTGGAATCCCCTTTATTTCATTCACTTCTCATTTTAATTTTCATTTTCATTTTTGAAAAGCATATTCATCACAATGAAACTCTCTTTATTTATTTTTTTTATAAGAAGGGGTTCCTTCTTTTTGTAACAACTTTCAAAGTTGAGTCTCATTTCATCTTTCTTTGTCTTTCACTTGGCTTTCATTCTTCCTTTTTTTCCACACCCCCAACTTAGGCTTTTGGCCTAAGTTGGCTATCCAAACATAAAAATGCTTCAAAAAGGATTTTTGGTGAGAAGGTAGGGACAATATGGTTCAAGAGGCTTTCTTTTATTTTTTACCAATAAAAAGGGTGGGCTTAAATTTTGCCAAATTGGATGCACACCCTCACAAGGTAGTCACAAATGAGTATGAAAAATGGGTTCCCTCTTCGAATTGTTGCCCAAGATCACGTCTCACATTTACCAGTATTTAAACAATTGGACTAACTTAAAATTTTTTTATAAGGAGGGGTTCCTTCTTTTTGCAACAACTTTCAAAGATGAGTCTCATTTCATCTTTCGTTGCCTTTTACTTGACTTTCATTCTTCCTTCCTTTCCACATCCCCAACTTAGGCTTTTGGACTAAGTTGGCTATCCAAACATAACAATGCTTCAAAAAAGATTTTTGGTGAGAAGGTCGAGACAATTTGGTTCAAGAGGCTTTTTTTGGTTTTTGCCAACAAATAGGTTAGGTTCAAATGGTTCCAAAATTGATTCACACCCTCACAAGATAGTCACGAATGAGTATGGAAAATTGGGTTCCCTCTTCAAATTGTTGTCCAATATCATGTCTCACATTTAACAAGATTTAAACAATCGGACTAACAAGACAAATTCTAGGACTCCACATACATGCTTTCAAGTAATACCTTACAATACATGGCACTTCAAAATATAATCATTTAGCATATTCCGAAAAGATAAAAAGCATACGTGCGATGTTCATTGCAAGGCTCAATCCCAATTTATTGAAAGTGATGTTGGCATAAGATTAACTCTCGTCCCTAGATCACATGACCCTCGTGCATGAATGCTTTTCCCTATAGTGATATGAATTGTGAAACTACCTGGATCTTTCAACTTAGTGGACACCTTATTTTAAATCCTGGAACTGCACTCTTCAGTGAGTTTCAGAGTTCCATATTCTGTCAACCTCCTCTTGTTCACCACAATTTCCTTCAAATATTTCAAGTACCTTGGTATTCCATGCAAAACATCAACAAGAGGCAAATTAATGTGAACGTGCTTGAGAAGAGAAAGAAACTTACCAAATCATTCATCCTTGCTCTGCTTTTTGAACTTTTGAGGAAATGGTGGAAGTGTTTTTACTTTCATTGGCACTATTTCCTCATGTGTACCCTGTCCACTCTAACTATTCTTCTTTTTCCCTATTGAAGTTTCATTGTTTCTCTTCATTGGATTCAATTCCTCCAATTGCACCCACTACGAGTACCCACTGCATTCACCTGTCTTAGGTTAAGATCTGTATTACCGGGAAAACCCCTTTGAGGACGTGAGTTTTGAGTACTAGCAAATTGCCCACACAGCTTCTCTAGATTTTTTGTCGCCAATTGATTGTTTCTAAAATCAGCAACTATCTTATCCATATTTGCATTTACTCTAGCCCGCTCAACCATGATTTTCTTCAACATCTCCTCAGTGCTTATGTTTTTTTGCTGGCCATTTTGAATACCTCTTTGACCTTGCTGCTTATAACTTTACCCATTACCTTGCGGTCTATACTGATTTTGGCCCTGTGCCTGATGTTGATTTTCTCCTCAAGAGAAAGTAAGATGGTTCCGCCAGCTAGGATTATAAATGGTCCTATAATTTTGGTGTCCCCCTCCTCACTGTGCATTGCCTATGAAGTTTACGACATCCGAATTTGCTCCACAATACTATGTCATATGATCACCACTTCCACATATCTCGCACCATGTTTGTGGTAGTTGTACCACATTTACCTGGTCCCAATGACAGATTGCTGAAATGAGTTTTCATCATGTTCTGTATTGCAACAATTTGTGCAGTTAAAGCTAAGACTGTATCTACTTCTTATATCCCACCAGTCTTCTGCACCACAAGTTTAGAGTCTCCTCCATTCCTCTCAGATTTATATTTGTGATATTCTATTTAGCAGAGTGAACAATTCAACATAAATCTTCTCCAAAACTTATCCTCCGTCAGCTGAATCAAGCAGAAATTGTGTTTGGTTCCAAATGCTTAATGAAGGTGTGGGAAAAAACTTCATTTGGTTGATGATGGTGTGGATAACTTAACAACACTGATTTGAATATGTCCGATGCTTGATATAAATTCTCCCCTCCTTTCTACCTAAAACTCAATATCTCGCTTCCAAGCTTGGCTTTTTTCCCTGATGGAAAGAACTGTATCAAATATTTACAAGGAAGATCATCCCACGAAGTAATAGAGTTCACTGGCTCTGATTTCAACCATCTTCTTGCTTCCCCTAATAGAGGTAAAGGAAACAAGGTGAGTCTCACATAATCAGGGTTTACTCCATTTGAAGTATACGTGTCACTGATTTCGAGGTAGTTTTGAATGTGCACTTGTGGGTATTCATGAGATAGCCTAGTAAACTTTCCAGTAGTGTGCAATAGTTGCACCATAATTTGCTTCAATTCAAACCTACCACCAGCTGGTGGTTTCTAGATACTCAAAGTAACATTAGTTATGCGTGGGATTGCCACGTCTCGGACTGTCATTTTTGCCATTGCTACAGGTGCAACTGGTTCAACCCCCACTACTAGTATTACTGGTTTGCTCCCAACTTGAGGGACATGGTAAATTAGTCATACTTTCGTTCTCCGGTAGTGAAGAAATCTTTGTAGTTCAGCGAGTGGCTATACAATCTCCCTTTCTTCTTCCAGCTTGAGGTTTTATTACAATCTGCAATAACAATAGCTAAGATCAAGTTGTCAACACTTTGAACAATAACTTTAGAAATTAGTTGAATCAAATACTTCCTAATTCTAAAGTCCCCAGCAGAGGCGACAAAGGCTTGTTGTGTCCAAGCGCCCACACAAGTGTACATGGTCGTCCAAGTAATAAAGTAGCTCTTTATAAGAGCCGAGTGTCGTACCCATAGAAACTTAATATTAGATTAGCTTTGATTCTTCCAATAACTATAACTTAAAGCAAGAGTTTCCAGAAAGAGTGATGCATTTTTCTAAATGATCAATTATTTAAAGTAACTATGAGAACTTCTATGATTCAATTTCAACTTGGAGTTAAAACAATGACTTGGGAAATTCCGGGGCTGTAGCCTACTTTGGATTCATGCATATTAATTCCTCTAATGGATGTCAATTGGTTATCAAATCACTAGTTTACAGAGTTAAATGAATGATCATGGTATCCCGACCTCTAATTGCCTACTTTAATTGGTAATCTAACTACATCATTGAGAAGGGATAAACTGAACCAATTACTGAGCATTACATTTTCATCCTATCTATTAACCAAGAAAGGTCTCTAGGTATATCCCTATCCTAGATACAAATCAACCCTAAGTCTAGAGAAGATCATGCTCCTTTTGTCCCATGTTCTACCCTTCTATTTCGCTCCCGAGTTCAATTCAGAAAATGAATTTATTTTAATGGTGGCCAGTCACGAAATACAAAATTAAGAACAAAAGAGTAATTCATAGGATAACCAATATCAATCCGTCAAATTTAATAATATACAATCATCCTGCTTCCACGACCCTAGAAGAAGGGAATTCAGCTACTCATAATGCAATTCTCAATCTTTATGTATTCAAGAGATATAAGAGAAATAGATAGAGTTAATGATTTGGAATGAACCTAAAATAGAAGAAAGAGTTCTCCGAGTTTGCGTTCTTCAAAAGCTAGAAAAATCTGAGTCTATTTATAATTTGAGAAAAGTCGGCAAAATTCTGGACTTGTGTCCGCGACGCGCAGGTTTCTTGAAATTTCAGCTTTTCTCAACTCCTCCTCTCTGCGACGCGAAGAGGATACAAATTTTATGCCTCAAAATCATATGTGTGGAGTAAATAATTAAATCCCTCTTGGAGACGTGGAGAGGATACAAATCAGTGGATTTTCTCACTTTGACTTCCTCTTCTCCTTTAACATTTTATCATTCATGCTTTCGCGCTTGGACCCAATATTCACTTCACGAACTGCAACTTTTGTGCCCTTTTCCCTCTTATTTCCCAACCTACTAACACTTATATCGAATAATTGTAATGCAGTAACATGACTCAAACACTATCAATAACTAAAAAAATTATCCTCAAACTCGACTAAAGCATGAGTGCTGTTTGACTCGTAGGCATATAAATACTCTCAAAATCACTATGATTTAAATTATTGTGGTTATCTCAAAGCTTTTGGGGCTTGATATGTTATTAACGTTAAGGTAACATAAAATGAGTTGGGGCAGATAGGATAGCTACTAGTTACTAGTATCTTAACATTCTTTATTTCAAACCAATTCTATTGTTTTTGTTCATGTCTTGCCTTCAATACTCAGTACCTTATTTTGTACTGATGCCCCGAGCTTGGGGGAATTGAATTCGTGCCTACAGGTACCAGTTGTAATGACCCAGATGGTCATTTTTAGAAATTTTCATAAAAATTACTGTTTTACCCCCTTTTAATGGTTGTCCTGAGTTATTTATTTTCAGTCGGTGAAGTTGTTTTGAGAATTTTGAACTATTCGTTTAGCTATAGTTAATTAATTATTGGGTAAATTTTAAATAATTAATTTTAGTTGACAGTTACTAGGCCAAGTCAGAAATTTATTTAATACCCTATACCACCTGATCCATATGAATTAAAACACGTTAATATGGCTTAATATTGTTTTTATTACTATACTAAATAGCTACTTCCTCCCCCTTTAATTCACAAAGAGCATACGACAAGGAAAAGAAACTAAATTCTTCAGGTAAGCAATTTTCTTAGCCAAACACATTTTTCTGTTTGCAATTATTGATTATTACAATAATGAGTGAATATAATGTGATTAAGTTTAAAAATAAGAAAGGAATGGCTGCATTGAGTGGTGTTGTCAGTATCTTTGAAACCTAAGGTGATAAAAATAAATTGAGTGGACCAATCATTACCTTAGGTAATGATTGACAATGATTGAAAGTGGTAGGATAATGGATGTATAGTGGGTTAAGCTTTCTGTTAGGTTACTGGTGACATACTAGTTTTGATTTTGGTTTTTTTTCTTCTTATGTTCATCAAATTGTGATTTAAATTTTGAAATATTAAGATAGGTAGTTAAATATTAGGTGTATTATATTATATTATTACCATCACAATTATGTCAATCGGAGGAATAAAGACTTAACCCTAAGCTTGAAACTTAGGAATTTGATTATAGATTTGGGTGAGTTTTTGGGTCTAGGATAGACATACAGTAATGCGGGTGTTGTTAGTTTTGAAATCTTATTGTGATTATTTGTTTGAATATATTTCATTGAATTGGAAGTCAAATGAAAGGGAAAGCTCAAGTTCCGGAGTGAATTATTGATTAATTGAGGCTAGTAGATTTCTCAACCCTTGTTAAGTGTATAGAATCGTGCATTTCATTGTGGTATGTGTTGAGGAGAAATTGTACTTGGTGACGGGTTGAATTGTCCACATTTAATAATTCTAATGATGAAAAAGGGGTAATAAAAGACACTATGATTAATTATTAGTGTTGTGATGTGTTGAGAATAATTTGAAAGGCTTATTGATTCATTGTTGATGTTGTATCACGATTGTGTTGTTGTGATTTGTGCATAATTATGCAAATGGTCATCTCCTCATTAATTGTGTGAACATGTCATTTCCATTGATTATGAGACATGATTTTGACAAGTGTTATGTGAATTAAGGAAGAATAAGAAATTAAAGAAGATGTACCATTTTGAGAGTCGTGTCGCGCACCACGATGGATATTATGATTTGAGGGACATATCATATGCCACGATGAATAATATTATCGAGGTTCATGTCGCACGCCACGATGGATGCATGGATAAATATGTCCCCCCCGTGACTCTAGGATTCAGAGACCGCAGATGTGTATCACTATGTCAGACATGCATCACCATACTTGGCATTGCATTTTATTGCATTGCATATCTTATCATTTGTGAACTTATGAGTGCCTTTCTTTGGGCTTGTGATTGGTGAACTTGATCTCGTGTTCCGATGATCTGTAATTATTGGAGTGTTGTTATTTAGCTATGTGCTATGTAAATTGTAAACTGCTAGGTTGAGTTGGTTTTATGTAGGTTCTAGTTGTGGAGGTTCAGTTGAGCTGGTAGGAGTACCCGTATTCTATACTGTTAGCTTTGTGGTTAGGAGTTTGCTTGCTGAGTACCGTGTGATTTGGTACTCACCCATTGCTTCTACAATTATATAAGTTTCGAGCCCAGATCTTCATGATACTCTTTCTTCTTATCTGAGGCTTCCTTTGGAGATTTTCGAGGTAATTGTTTGTCATCTCAACGAACCTTCTTACTCCTATTTATGAACTTGTTCTAATTTAGAGATAACATCATTTGAGACTTGTATTTTTCTTTCAAATCTATCATAATTCATAAGGGGCTTGTACACGTTACAACCAGGTTTTGAGGATTTAATTAAGTTGACTTTGTTATCCATGTTGTTAATTATTGTTAAATTTTCAGTCTTGTTTTACTTTCACATTTTATTATTAAGTTTTGGGTTTTAGGCTGACTTATCTTTGTGGGATAAGACGAGTGCCATCACATCTATTTTTGGGTTGTGAAAATAGTATTAGAGCCCAAGGTTCATAGGTCTCACGTGTGTATAAGCCAAGTCTAGTAGAGTCTCGCGGATCGGCGCGAAGACGTCTGTTGCTTCTCTTCGAGAGTCTATGTTGACTTTGAAGAAAAATCCTCACTTTTTGAATCTCTATCGTACGTTCTTTGTTTGATCTGATTCCTTATCACTTCATTCCACTCTTTCACTTATAGTGATCACTTGTGTGTGGTTCCTCATGCGAGTAGTTATTATTGTGTATTGCTTGTAGGTTAGATTTGGTTTGGAAAAGATAAACTTATGGAAAGATGTTTGGTCAGATTCAGAATGTTCAGTGATTCAGAGGGGCTGAGTAAAGTGATGGCTTGATGCTGTATTTTGAGGATATTGAAATGATGAGGTTGAATAATAGGTTGAGGTACTTTATGAACGTGTTATCTTTTTCAGGTTAGTTACCCAGTAGAGGGAATAGTACTTTTATGGTAAAGGTAATATCTGGAGTGGTTCGACAATTTAAAGTGGATTGATTAAAAGGATGGCTAGATAATGAACACTGTAACTTTGAAAAATACAGTTAGTAAAGTTGTCATAACATGTATGGGTTCCTTAGCGAATGATGAGAATGATGTTGCGCCAATTAAGGGTAGAATATCTACTACAGTTTATACATTGAGTGTATATCAAAGAGGGTCATAATACGACTACTACAATGATCTGATTCTTACTTGGTTAGAGTTATGAAGTGTGTTACTCCTACTATCGACTTGATCTACGAAGGAATGCATATCACTTTGGACGAGAGATTGAATGGCTTGGTAGTGTCTTGTAGTTACTTAATGGGCATAAATGTGTGGCCATTTTAGTACAATTTTCTCGGGAGTATGATATGTTCTAGTGGTGAATCTAATGGACTTTCACAATGTGCTGCTAGTGGTATATGAAAATGGGGACATTAGTTATCAAGTGTGAATACTAACTACTTAATTAGTTATCAGTTGTATCATCTATTGGGGTAATACGTTTCTATATTGTATTTACATATAAGAAACCAACTAGTTTGTTACTACAAACACTTGAGTTATAAGGAAAATTTTAATGGTGGAATTTTTGTAAGATATTAATATGTCTAGGTTGTGAAGTATATCCCAAGGATTCTAAATGGGGATTGGTGATTTCATCGTAAGATTCAAGGGAGTGGATCTATATCTGAATGACAAGCTTATGGGTAAAGGAAGTCTCGGTGGGTATACATGTGTGAAGGCAATTGAGAATTTTATTAAGAAAGTCCATATAAAATTGAGTGAGTCCTTTGGATTTTATTGGTATAGATGGGTTTGAGGTGTCATGTTAATGACAAGATTTACTTCGTGCTGATGACAAGGGCTAACTAAGCATGATGATAATAAGAGTTTGTGATGGATTGTGATTGAGATGTTACTATATGATAAGGGTTGTTGGTTTAATGAATTTTGGTATTGTAATGACGACTTGTGAGTATCTAAGGTTGTGGGTGGCTACTATTTGGTGAGTAGTGTGATTGTATGGAAAGTTGTATGAGATGTTGAGACAACACTCGAATTGAATTGAAATAAGCTAGAGTCATAATTGAAAGAATCAGTAGGATATAGTCTAGCCTTCGAAAGGAGGCGAGAGCAAGAAAATTTACTCTGATTGAAAGGGTCAAAGACGTATCTTTAGAGAGTGGAGAATTATGTTCCGAGACATGTGGTTCCATGTCTTTTGCTTTGGTTATGGTGATAATGTTACATGTTATTCATATGGGTTAAAAGTTATTGGATAAGATTTGAGAAAGAAGCCTACAAACGTTCGACTCGAGTGTGGTGATAAGTTCTTTTGTGGTTTCGAATATGAAAACCAGTATGGTTGGAATATGAATTCCAGTCTTTCATTGTATGTCTATGTTCGTAGTGGTTTATTTTGTCAAGGTATAGATTGGTCAGATAGGAAATGATCAATCTTATTAGGTATTGAGCATTTTGTAGGACTTATGCATGGTTTGGATCGTAAACTTGTTACTTTTGATTGTTAACAGACCTAAGGTAGGGTTTGACTTATAAAATTTGGTTTAGAGTATAAGGTAAAATGTCATGGGTTGTTGGTCAAAGCATAAGATTGGTAGGCGAGTCAGTGAAAAGAACAAGAGTCTGGTGTATTGAAGAGCTCAAGGTATTTGGAAATTTCTTCATGGGAAGAATTTAAGAAAGGTGAAGGAATAAAACCTCTCGTATAGATCTTTGCTGCGGAGTTGAAGGTTGTATGGATTTTTCCTTTGAGTTTAGAGATGACTATGAGATGTGAACTAGTTTGGTACATACTTACCAGGGGTTTCTGAGCAACTTTAATGAAGATTGGATTTTGATTTGGGTGACAAACAGTGATGTATGAAAGATTTTGTGTTGTTATGTGGGCTAGATTGTTTAAACTATGGTAGGTCCCTTATGGATGTGCAACATTATGGACCTATAGTTCTACATAATTATTGGGGTCACCAAAAATTTCTCTAAGTTTTGGCATGAGGTATATGACAATGTGAATGATAGTTTAAACTTAGTATGTAAAATATTGCGTGGAGTTGACATTGGGTGATTTAATAGCTTTATCTCGATGGAAAGGTACTACAAAATTCAAAATTAGTGCTATCACCCTTGGGTGGGATCTGTATCTCTCATGGAATGCTTACTTGGAAAGAGAGAGAGAGTCATAGTTTGGAATTTTTGAAGGTGACAATGTGTTTGCTAAGAAGACTTTGAAACTAGTGACTGTTGGAGAGCAATGTAAATGACCGGTGTAGATATCATGTTCTGTTAGTATTAAGAGAGTAGGCTTCAGTGGAATTATGTGAAGAGTATGTGAGGCCTGATAACTCGAGTATGAGTACGATCGTAATGGGGACTAGACCGGTGAATTGTGGGTAGTTGAAAATCAAGGAATTGGAGTCAACTGAATAAAAATGTTTGATACGAGCTCTTTGGAGGAAGCATTTAGTGTTATTCAACCTTGGTTCAGTACATTCTTATGTGATCACTTATTTCGTCCTGCACATGGTTTGGAGTATGGTTCACTACCTATGCCCCTGCATGTTTTTACTTTTGTGGGTGGATCCCTAGTGGTGGAATGGGTGTACCGATTATGCGGTGTTTTTGGTAGGGTAGGATGCTTGGGCATACTTGGTTATTTCATATATGACATATTTGGTGTTGTCTTGGAGTAGTTGAAGTATTCTAGTGATTCTACATGTATCACCTTGCATAGGAGAATTTATAAAAGAGTTTTCATGGGCATTTACAGCTGTTCGACAATCTTAATATTCATCTAGTCACCGAGGTCATGTTTCAGTTACGTATGGTTGAATGTAGGGACTATTGGGTCTAGTTCTACCATTCTTAAGAGTTGTCTACGATCACATCAATCTAGTAATCTAACATTTTGACAGTGTTGTTAGAGATTTTGTATACTTGGATGTATCGCTCGCTAGGTGGTTACCTGATCATTTCATTCTTTGAGTTAGATAAGTTTGATCCACTCTTGATCATGAGTACCCATTATCTAAAGATCATATTTTTATAACTTAAGCTCGTGAAAAGATTATGTTATGAGTAGGGAATCTTGATAAGATTTGTGATGGTTTGTGCATTATGAGTGTGTGGTTGTTGGTTCAGGTTCAATTATGGTTGTAGCTAGTATTGATTCAGAATTTTATCATTGTTATGTGAGAAAAGATTCATCCTAGTGATTGTTTTATGGTCCAGAGGGTTTTCGCTCAGATTGGGTTCATGGGTTAGTATGTGGCTTGATAATCACTCCTGATTTGTATATCTGCCAAGTTTTTATTCGAAAGTTCGGTTCTTAGAACGTAGTTGGTCTTGATGGAATGGTCTTAAAGAGGAGCTCACTTAGAGAGATGAATATCGACTCTGGAACATCATACCTCAGGCTTTTGATAACATTGGTTATTCTTCCTTCTTCTTCTTTATGTTCGAGGATGAACAAGGTTTTTATTGGTGGATAATGTAATGACTGAGAAGGTCATTTTTAGAAATTTTCATAAAATTACCATTTTACCCCCTTTTGATGGTTGTCCCCGAGTCATTTCTTTTCAGTCGGTGAAGTTGGTTCTGGAATTTTGAACTATTCCTTTAGCTATAGTAATTAATTAGTGGGTTAAGCTTTCTGTTAAGTTACTAGTGACGTACTAGTTTTTATTTTGGTTTTTTTTTCTTATGCTCATCACATTGTGATTTAAATTTTGGTATATTATGATAGGTATTTAAATATTAGGTGTATTGTATTATATTAATACCATCACACTTAGGTCAATTGGAGGGATAGAGACTTAACCCTAAGGATGAAACTTAGGAACTTAATTATAGATTTGGGTGGGTTTTTGGGTCTAGAATAGACATATATTAGTACGGGTGTTGTTAGTTTTGAAATCTTATTGTGATTATTTATTTGAATAGATTGCATTGAATTGGAAGTCCACCGAAAGGGAAAGCTCAAGTCACGGAGTGAATTGTAGATTAATTGAGGCAAACAGATTTTTCAACCCTTGTTAAGTGTATAGAAACGTGTATTTTCTTATGGTATGTGCTTAGGAGTAATGAGACTTGGTGATAGGTTGATTTGTCCATATTAAATAATTCTAATGATGAAAAAGGGGCAATAAAAGATAATGTGATTAATTATTGGTGTGTGATGTGTTGAGAATAATTTGAAAGGCTTATTGATTGATTGTTGATGTTGTATCATGATTGTGTTGTTGTGATTTGTGCAATGTTATGGAAATGGTTATCTCCTCATTAATTGTGTGAACATGTCATTTGCATTGATTCTAAGACATGATTGTGAAAAGTGATATGTGAATTGAGGAAGAATAAAAAATTAAAGAGGATGTACCATTTCGAGGGACGTGTCGCGCACCACGATCGATATTATCATTCAAGGGACGTGTCGTACTTCACGATGGATTCTATTATCAAGGGTCGTGTCACACGCCGCGACGGATGCATGGACATATATGTCCCCATGGGTCCCAGACTGAGAGACAACATGTGTGTATCACTAGGTCAGACATGCATCACCATACTTGGCATTGCATATCTTATCATTTGTGAACTTGTGAGTGCCTTTCTGTGGAACTTGTTATTAGTGAACTTGATCTCGTGTGTTGCTAATCTGTAATTGTTGGATTGTTTTTATTGAGCTACATGTTTAAATTGTGAACTGCTAGGTTGAGTTGGTTTTATACAGGTTGTAGTTGTGGAGGTTCGGTTAGGGTTGTAGGAGTAACCGTATTCTATACCCTTAGCTTTGTGTTTAGGAGTTTTCTTGCTGAGTACCGTGTGGTTTGGTACTCACAGACATCAAGGAACGAGTTCGAGAAGCAAAAGAGTAATGCGAACCGGTCTTCTTTCCAACAGAAACAAATGGGACCTGCTCCATCATCCGCTAGTGCACCTACACCAAGAAATAGAGGTGAGTTCCAAAATCAGAATTTCAGAGCTAGACCTGCACATTCTCAAGGTAGTATGGCACAAGGGGGTACTAAGACTCCTGCATGTGCTAAGTGTGGTAGGATCCACTCAGGGGTGTGTCGTGAAGGCTCTACTGGTTGCTTCAAGTGTGGTCAGAATAATCATTTTATGAGAGAATGTCCTAAGAACAATCAGGGTAATGGTAATGGAGGCAATAGAGCCCAGTCTTCTTCAATTGCTCCACCAGATAGAGCTGCATCTAGAGGAGCTACTTCAGGGGCAGGCGGAGGAGGAAACCGTCTTTATGCTATCTCTAGTCTCCAAGAGTAAGAGGATTCACCAGATGTTGTCACTGGTATGATCCAAGTCTTTAACTTTGATGTTTATGCTTTCTAAGATCCAGGAGCGAGTCTATCTTTTGTGACTCCTTATGTTGCAATGAATTCTGATGTTCTTCCTGACCAACTTCTTGAGCCCTTCAATGTTTCCACACCTGTTGGTGAGTCTATTCTAGCTGAGAGAGTCTATCGTGATTGTACCATTTTCGTCAATCACAAGAGTACCATGGCTGACTGAGTTGAGTTAGATATGGTAAATTTTGATGTCATTCTAGGTATGGACTGGCTTCATGCCTGTTATGCATCAATAGATTGTAGAACTCGAGTAGTCAAGTTCCAGTTTCCCAGTGAACCAGTTATAGAGTTGAAGAGTAGTTCAGCAGTGCCTAAGGATCATTTTATTTTGTACCTTAAGGCGAGGAAGTTAGTTTCCAATGGGGTGTGTCTATCACTTAGTCCAAGTTAATGACTCTAGTGTTGAGATACCTCCTATCGAATCAGTTCCAGTAGTAAAAGAGTTTCCAGGAGTCTTTCCAGATGATCTTCCCGGAGTCCCTCCTGATAGAGAAATAGACTTCGGTATAGATATTCTTCTGGATACTCGTCCTATATCTATTCCGCCATATAGGATGGAACCAACAGAGTTGAAAGAGTTAAAAGATAAGTTGAAAGATCTCCTAGAGAAAGGTTTTATTCAATCAAGTGTCTCACCTGGGGCACTCTGATCTTATTTGTGAGAAAGAAGGATGGTTCTCTTAGAATGTGCATAGATTACCGTTAGTTGAATAAGGTTACTATCAAGATTAAGTATCATCTTTTGAGAATCGATGATATTTTCGATCAGCTTCAGGGTGCCACTTTTTTTTCTAAGATAGACCTCAGATCTGGCTATCATCAGCTGAAAGTAAGAGAAAGTGATATCTCTAAGACAACATTCAGGACCCGCTATGGTCATTATGAGTTTCTGGTCATGTCGTTCAGTTTAACTAATGCACCTGCAGCATTCATGGACCTTATGTATAGAGTATTCAATCCTTATTTATATATGTTTGTTATCGTATTCATTGATGACATCCTTATCTATTCGAGGAGTGAGGAAGATCATGCTAGTCATCTCAGAATAGTTCTCCAAACTCTAAAAGATAAGGAGTTATATGCTAAGTTCTCCAAGTGTGAGTTTTGGCTTGAGTCTATGGCATTCTTAGGCCACATTATTTCCGGTGATGGAATTAGAGTTGATACTCAGAGGCAATGCAAAATTGGCCTAGACCACATCTCCAACCAATATTAGGAGTTTCTTGGGGTTGGCTGGCTATTATAGAAGGTTCGTCGAGGGATTTTCATCTATTTCATCTCCTTTGACTAAGTTGACTCAGAAAACAGTTAAGTTTCAATGGTCTGAAGCTTGTGAGAAAAGCTTCCAGGAATTGAAAAAAAGGTTGACTACTGCCCCAGTATTGACCTTACCAAAGGGTACACGCAAGGCTTTGTTGTATATTGTGATGTGTCCATAGTTGGTTTGGGTTGTGTGTTAATGCAGAATGGCAATGTTATAGCTTATGCCTTCAAACAACTGAAAGTTCACGAGAAGAATTATCCAACCCATGATCTAGAGTTGGCTGCCGTAGTATTTGCTTTGAAAATATGGCTTCATTATCTTTATGGTGTTCATGTGGATGTGTTCACCGACCACAAGAGTCTTCAGTATGTGTTTAGTCAAAAAGAGCTTAATCTCAGACAGAGAAGGTGGTTAGAATTACTCAAGGATTATGACATGAGTATTCTTTATCACCCAGGTAAGGCAAATGTTGTTACTGATGCCTTAAGTAGATTGTCTATGGGTAGTACCGCCCATTTTGAGGAAGAGAAGAAAGAGTTAGCAAAAGATGTGCATAGGCTTGCACGATTAGGAGTTCGACTAATGGATTCCATAGAAGGAGGAGTGGTAGTGATGAATGGGGCCGAATCATCATTAATGTCAGAAGTGAAAGAGAAACAAGACCAAGACCCTATTTTGCTTGAATTGAAGGCAAATGTTCATAAGCAGAAAGTAATGGCTTTTGAACAAGGGGGAGATGGTGTATTGAGGTATCAAGGTAGGTTGTGTGTATCAAGGGTGGATGAAATCCAAGAGAGGATCATGGAGGAAGCTCATAGCTCCAGATATTCAATCTATTCGGGTTCCACAAAGATGTATCGTGACTATAGAGAAGTATATTGGTGGAATAGTATGAAGAAAGGTATTGCAGATTTCGTTGCTAAATGCCTGAATTGTCAACAAGTTAAAGTAGAGCACCAAAGGCCCGGTGGTATGGCTCAGAATATAGAACTTCCAGAATGGAAGTGGGAGATGATCAATATGGACTTCGTTACTGGGTTGTCGCGGTCTCGCAGACAACATGATTCTATTTGGGTGATTGTTGATAGAATGACTAAATCAGCCAAGTTTTTGCCAGTAAAGACTACCCATTCAGCAGAAGATTAAGCTAAGTTGTATATTCAAGAAGTAGTAAGACTTCATGGAGTTCCGGTGTCCCTTATTTCAGATAGAGGTGCACAATTTAGGAAGTCATTCCAGAAAGGCTTGGGTTCAAAGGTGAACTTGAGTACTGCTTTTCATCCTCAGACAGATGATCAAGCAGAGCGCACTATTCAGACTTTAGAAGATATGTTGAGGGCCTGCGTGATTGATTTCAAGGGTAATTGGGATGATCACCTACCTCTCATTGAGTTTGCTTACAACAATAGTTACCATTCTAGCATCCAGATGGCTCCTTATGAAGCTCTTTATGGGAGAAGATGCAGATCTCCTATTAGATGGTTTGAAGTTGGTGAAGCTGGGTTGATAGGACCAGACTTAGTTCATCAAGCTATGGAGAAGGTG
>JAJONR010005894.1:0-29151 GCA_029582245.1 Solanum etuberosum | reverse complement strand
AATAATTATTATCATGGCTATGTTATCATATTATAAGTAAAAGTGAAAATCTATTTTTGAAATAGTGAATTTAACATCAAAACTAATTATTCAATGGATTACGTTGATACCCATTGTTTTAGCAAAATTAGGAAGAAACTCCTTCGTTTGAGGGAAAAGAATAAAAAATAAAAATAAAAAGAAGAAATATCTTACCCAAATCATATGCCTTTTTTCATATATGTTTAATATTATTGTCTCTCCCACAACTTTTCGTCATTGTTCACTCATGAAAATGGTAAAAAAAGAAAATACGAGTGAGAATTGATGAATGATTTGCTACAATTTTCTTAACAACTCTTTCTTATGAGGTACCTCGAATTTCGTTGAATTTTGAACTTAATCAATTTTTGCAAATAATACTTGAGATTTTTTAAGAAGAAGAAGAGTAGAGAACTTAAAGAAATTGTAGTTTAAAAGTGTGAGGAAACTCCTCTATAATAGTACTATGAATAGGTGTTAATTGTGCCTTATCCGAAAAGTCACAACGTTTCGAAAAAGTCACTGCTTATCGGAAAAGTCACAACTCATCAGAAAAGGCACAACCCGTTAGAAAAGTCACAATCCTTCAAAAAAGTCACAACCCGTCAAAAAAGTCACAACCCTTTGGAAAAGTCACAACTCATTGAAAAAGTCACAATCCTTTAATTTGAAAAGGTATCTACTTTCAATATAATAAAATTAATAAAATTAATAAATAAAATAATTGAGTATTTATAATTGAGGGTATTATAGTAATTCAAGTTTGGGAGTTCATGCTTTTAAGGTAGTATAGAGTATAGATTATTATTATTATTATTATACCATATTTTGAAGTAAAGATATAAGAACCTTGTTTTTGTTTATATCTTGTGTTCTCTTAATCGTGTTTGTTATTTTTTTTAAAACTTATTCTTTATTTTATGTGACAACATCATCCACTATTAAATTATTATATAATTTATACTGATAATAATTTCCTTCATACAAATAGAAGTGATATAAACAAAGAAAAGAAATGGAACAATGAAGGAATTGTTTCTTCTTTTTTTGTACTTGAAACTTGATCAATGAAGCAATTCAGTACATCTCATATGATGATAGTATATAATATGATTTCTGCATTGCTCCAAACATGAATTTTATTATTAGAATAACACAATATTTAAAGATCTAAAAAGGTAGATCAAATATCCTAAAGTCCTGTAACAAATACTAAAGGAACCAAAAAAATGTTTATCTAATAAGAACAAATTTACCCGTATGTTATAACTGGAGTTGAGCAAAATAATATCAATGTAAAAATAATAGTGTTGCATGGAAGAGAGGAGCTTATTACCTGAAACAAGAAATAAATGAAAAAATAATAAAGTGATTGATATTTGTCCAATTTATATAGTGTGGTAAGATAAGAATAAATTGTATAACTTATAGATATTGAGAAGACAAACAAATTAAAGTTAGAATGAGAAAAGATTGATGTTACAATTGATATTTAAAAATATTTGCACTAAGTTTCATTCAATTGAAATTTATTCATTTAATTAATAGAAGATAAATAAGAAACAAACAAATAAAAGCTGAAATTGGGAGAAGATTGATGTTACAAATGTAAGTAATGACATTTATATTTAAACCACATCTAATAGAACTGAATTTTATCCATTTAATAGAGATAAATTTTTAATTTGAAGAATTAAATCTAATTTAACATTTGCTTAGTTAAAATATTATTATTTAATTAGATTTTGATTTAGTAGAGGGGCAAAATGATAATCCAACTTTGAAGGAGGAGCTTCCCACTTTTAATATATATATATATATATATATATATATATATGATTGAGATTTAATAGGTTAAAGATAAGCCATACCAGTTAACCACAGGATCTAGGGGTTAGCGGTAGTCCGCACGACCATCCAGACCAAGGTCATTAAATATCCTTATTCAAGAATAAGAATCGAAATATACAGGATTTTATTATAGGTAGATAGTTGTATGGAAATTTCTTTTCTTTTTACCCGAGAAAGGGGTCTGTCAAGACTGTAATAGATACTCTTTATTGAGCCCATGTGTCCAGCGGTTCTAACTGTACAAGACCCATTCATGCCTTTTTTCTCCGGGCTTTTGAGGTCACACAACTTGCTAGACGTAGCCACTAAGGCAAAGCCAATAAGAGTAGTACTAGGTCGACTGTACCACCATCTCAAAACCAAGCTAAAAAGCTATAACATAATCCCTTTATATTTTGATAAAGTCTGAAACTTTCATGGAGTCTATGTAATATGATCTAGTTAGTCAACATAGATATGAATCTTTTAGCCGGACATAGTCGCGGCCAGAGAAAGAGAAGGAGTAAGAATAAAATGAAAAAAAATAAAATATACCTCAATCTCCGATGGCCAGAACAGTATACAAACAATTACTTGTATAATCTTTGAAACTTTACAAGAGATTTACAAAAGAAAAATTTAAGAGCTTTTCTTTCCTTTCTGCCTGCTTCTATACAAACGAAAGGCTCTATATATAGAAATAAATTAAAAACAGAGAGATTCTTTGTACAGTAAAATGGGTCCCTTATATAGGTTCCATGCACAGTGTATCTACTATGTGTACAGTTTTTCTACTGTTTTGTAGGGCCGGTGATACTGTAGAGGCGGCTGTACTATTGCTATCACATTGGTTTTTTCCCCTTTAATATTTTGAGGAAGTCTTCTGTTCGGCTGATATCATCGTTTGATAGTATTCTTTCTGAACAGGGGGGCTGAGCATCTGTTGTGTCCCCAATATCATTGCTGGATTCACTTCGCATAGAAGTATCTGATTTATCAAATTGACCTAAAGAAAGAAGTAAATTTTTCTTTACTTCTTCAAGGTATTGCTCAATCATTTCTTCTTTGTCTCCGTCTTGGATGGAGATGCGTCTCGCCACCTATTTAACCGAAGTATCAATGATTTTCTTCCGTGGAGTAGTAGAATATTCTTGAATTTTTTCTCTGATGGAATCTAAGAGTTCTTGTCCATATAACATTTTGATTTTGGGATCCTTTTTCATTAATTTATCCCAGAAGTTGTTATAATAAATCCTATATAAACCAGGAATTTGATCCTCTGTGAATCCTAATTCGAGAACCCATTTATAGATCCAAGGAATAGAGAATTCAACAAAGAAATAAATTTGATCATTTTTTTTCTAAATAGCTAATATGATCAGCTAGGTATATTTCATTCAATTGGGGCGATACTTTTGTCCAAGTTTTATATAGCGTAAGGAATGAGGTAGGTAATATCTTAACCGTTGGACCGTGGTATGACCACCAGTTTAGGAATCAATTAGGAATAGGTTCTTCGAATGTCTTTGAACACACCTTTATGAACCAGGTATGTTTGTGTTTATCATTATTGTAATATAGGACTTTATCAAAGACCTGGATATAATTTCAATAAGTGAAACTCATATTAATTTAGTTTAGGCTTATCTGCCTTTCTTTCATTGTGGATCTCCCTCAGTTTTCAACAGATATAATCTGTTTGATGATCATCTTTGAGAAGTTATAAACGTTCTCTGTTGTGTTATAACCGGAGAAGTGAGAAAATTCTACACTTCCTGTAGTAGTAAGAATAGTCTCGTAGTATGAACGGCTTTTATATGATTCACCCGGAAAGTATAACCCATTTAATAAATACCGTTGGAATATCTTTCATGGCTCATTTTGTCTCTGAATCTCAGAGTTTTCTACTAGGAATATCAGTTCCCTTTTTGTTAATCTTTCATAAGACTTGGTATCATCAATGTCTTCTTCCTAAGCAAAAGTATCACTTTGCTTTTGAGCATTTAAATATGCTTGTAAATGCTCGTATAACGGGTTATCTTCTGGATTCTCTCCCAAGTGAATGGAGTCACTTGTAGATGCTATTTTTTTGTTTATCAAACTTTTTCCTCCCAACTGTATAACTGGAGAGTTTGAAGAAGAGCCGTATGACGACTCTTTCTGATATGATGTTGCTCCTCTCTGGTAGGACGATGATCCTTGTGTATTAGATCGTTCGGGGGAAGATCTTCCCCGTCCGCGACCATGAACTCGGGTCCAAGGACGATCCATGCTGCACATGTAACAATTCATGTTTAATCGGAATAATAGTCGAGAATATCTTCTCGGGATACTTCTTCATAATCATAAATAGAAAATTCTAATAAATCTTCTCGGAGAATATTATAAATGATTTTATCAATTATAATTTTCTTTAAATCCTGGCATAGTAGAATCACTTGCAATATAGAGATTAGTATCTGATCATTAAAGATGAATGAATACTCAGTCATTTATAAATTCTCTTGAGAGGAAATCAGGAAGGGAATTATCAATACCCTTTTTATAATGAATCTCAAAATCGAAAGGAGCTAGTTGTGCTTGCCACCTTGCAAATATTAATTTTGAGGCATCGTGTTTGAAAACTTTGTCAAACATATATTTGACCGATTGAGAATCAGTTTTTATCAAAAACTTCTTATTATGTAAATCATCCTGAAATTTTAGAACACATTTAACTATAGTTAACATCTCGTGAGCCACAGTTGCATATTTTTTCTGGGCTTCAGTCCATTTTCCTGAATGATATCGTATCAGATATTCAACTTTATCCTGGGGATTAACCTGTTTCAGAATCCCACCGTAACTGATATTTGACGCATCTGTTTCAACAATCTTTTGCCAAGTAGGATTAACAATTGTTAAACAAGGCAAATATTCAACTCATTTTTTAATACGTTTAACTAAATTAGTGTGACTATCAGTCCACGCATGTTTATAATTCTTTTTTAGCCTATCATATAATGGGGCTAAATCACGGGATAAATTCTTATAAAAGGGATATATATAATTTAAACTTCCCAAAAATCGTTACAACTGAGTCTTGTCAGTAATAACATCAGAAAATTTTGATGCAAAATCAATGGATCTTTGAATGGGAGTAATCTTTCCCTGACAAATATTATGTCCTAGAAAACGTACATTCGTTTGAAATAGGGACATTTTTGGTTTGGAAATCACTAAACCATTTTGAATAACTATCTTTTTGAAAATATCAAGATGCTTGATATGTGTTTCAAATGTTTTAGAAAACACTAAGATATCATTTATATAGACTATTATAAAGTCTAAATAAGGATTGAAAATATCATTCATGATTTTCTGAAATTCAGAAGGGGCGTTTTTCAAACCAAAAGGCATAACGTTCCATTAATATTGCCCAAAAGGAACATTAAAAACAGTCCTATAAGTATGCTCTTTAAATATTTGAATCTGCCAATAGCCAGATTTTAAATCAAATTTTGAAAATATATTGGCATCATATAGTCTGGCCAATAAATCTTTTTTATTAGGAATAGGATACCTAATCCATTTTAAAAATTTATTCAAAGGTTTATAATTTATACCTAACCTGGGAACACCTCGTTCTTTTTCTGCAGCGTTATTAACATAAAATGCAGTGACCAAGGAGATTTAGAGGGCTTTATCAAACCCTTTTGTAACAAACTATCAATATCCCTTTTGCAGAACTCCACTAGTTCAGCATTCATCTGACAAGGTCGAGATTTGGTAGGAATATTATCTTCAGAAAAGGTGTCTTCATATGGAAGCGTAACAATATGCTTTTTTCGGTTCCAAAAAACACTGGAATGATCAGCACAAATATCAATAGTAATCTGTTCGGAAATTAATTTATTTTTTTCTTGTACTTTAGCAGATTGTAAAGTATCAAGTATATTCATGCTAAATATTTCTAGCTGTAGAAAATTAACATGCTTTTATTTCATATCAATTAAAGCATTAATATCACGGCTCACAGGATCAGTGATAAAAGAATAAGATATCTCTTTATCTTTATATGTAGCCTTAAATCCTTTTGAATCTGATTATAAGGACTCCGAATCTGATAATGAAAATGAGTTTACAGATGCCCCTGCTAATAATCAAACTATTGATGATACTTGTAATACTTGTAATACTTGTCAAGGTGATACTTGCAATTGTGAAAATGACGAATTTTATAAATTACAGTCTCAGTTTGAAGATCTTAATATGCAAACCCTCACATCTGATAATGTGATTGAACTTTTGAAAGAAGTTTCTGATGAAAAGGTTCGTGAAAAAATTATTCACTTAGCCTCTAGTTCGCAAACTATTTCTAAAAATGCTGAAAGCAATTATTCAAAATTAAAAGAAGAAATTGATTATTCTGCTCCATATTCTTTGGTAGAAGTTAATAATCGTATTTATAAAAAATAAGCTACTTTTACAAAAGACGCCTCTTTTACTAGAAAGACTTCTTTTAATGATTTAAAAATTGAAGTTGAAAATTTGAAGCAAGAGATTAAATCTCTTAAACAAAATCAAATGATTTGCGATCATCGCGTTACTCAACTTGAGAAAAATACTTCTGAAATTGCTATTCCTTCCTCTTCTAAAGGAAAATAACGGATTGATGAAGATGAAGCTGATATTTCTAGTAATGAAATCATTGAAAAATCCAATTCTTTCTTAGGAATGATGCAAGTTATAATTGCTCATAAGTGGCATATTAAATGCACTATTTTAATTGATAATCATTTGTCTATAACTGCTATTGCTATGATTGATAGTGGCGCTGATGTTAGCTGTATACAAGAAGGATTAATTCCTTCAAAATATTTTGAAAAAACTACTCATGTGGTTAAATCTGCATCAGGGCATGCTTTAGATATAAAGTATAAATTATCAAATGCCCGTATCTGTCAAAATAAAGTTTGCATTCCTCACTTCTTTTTCTTAGTAAAAAATCAATTGCATCCGCCAATTATACTTGGCACTCCTTTTATAAATGCGATATATATATATATATTCTCTACCCTCTCTCGCTCGCCTCTCTCCTCCCTCTTCCAATCTCGCTCGCCAGATATACAAATACATATGTATATTAGTTACATATATACAATTATCTAACATATATACATATACAGTTCGCATCTCTCCACTCTCTACCCTCTCTCGCTCGCCTCTCTCCTCCCTCTCCCAATCTCGCTTGCCAAATATACAACTACATATGTATACCAGTTATATATATACAATTATTTGACAGATATACATAAATAATTCGACATATATACATATACAATTCGCCTC
This sequence comes from Solanum etuberosum, assembly GCA_029582245.1. Lineage (NCBI taxonomy): Eukaryota > Viridiplantae > Streptophyta > Magnoliopsida > Solanales > Solanaceae > Solanum > Solanum etuberosum. The sequence continues at coordinate 21,969 of JAJONR010005894.1, read as the reverse complement.
TGTCCAGTCTCCTCTCTCACTCGCCTCTCTCCTCCCTCTCCCAATCTCGCTCGCCTCTTTCCTCCCTCCTCCCTCTAACATGTAGTCACAAATCATAATTAGCAAACTATAGCTATGAAGCATAATTAAGTTGTTTTTGAATGGTTATATGTGAAAATTCTCCATAAATTCCATTTTGTGCGAGAGTTAAAGTTATTGGGAACTTTGAGAAGAAAATTGAAATAGTTTATCATTGACCAAATTAAATCATAGTAGCTAATGCAAAGAATACTTCTTTGTCAAAAACATACAAAATCTCTCTTTTTTAAAAAAAGAAATAAAATAAATTGAATAAGACAAGTTAATTGCTACTAGTAATTATAACTAAAGAATCATTTTAGCAATTGGTGTACCGGATATTAAAAAAACGGTGAAATTAAGCTAATGAATCATTTTCTCATAGAAACGTGTTTTGGGATTACAAAGGATCATATCAAGAAAATAACTTTTTGCTTGTGAAATTTAGATTTCGACAACTTATTAGGATCCTTACGAAATCATAGGTGAAATTGAACCTCACAATGTTTTTAATATTGACGTTCTTGATGAGAATTCATTGATCGACAAAAAATGATTATTCCATATCGATGTTAGTTACAAGGCAAACGTATATATATTTTAACTTTAGTAATAGCGTTGTCTAAAAAGTTCTTCACATGAATATATAGTTCCTTCATAGTGGCATTTCTCCATCTTACCTACTGAAAAATATTTTCTCTCAGCATCTTCTTACTCTCGTGCTTCTTCCTTCATGGATCTTTGAATGACTTGTCAATTTTATTGTAAATACTACCTAGAACTTAATTGTCGAGCCCTCATATCAAATGATGCGTTTTGAGTATGTATGACTTATTAACTCTAAATTTGTGCATAATCAAATTCATTTTATTTAGTAGCCTTTCAAATATAGGTTGTTCTTACAACACGATTTGGCCTATTAATGTTAGGATATTTCTTATCCTTTGGAGTAAAGAAACATTATTCCTTTTCTCCAATTACTGAATAGTTCTTTGAAAACTCTTGAATACTATGTTTAGAATTATTTAATTTCTTGATGTTCTTGAGGTAAAAATTCATTCATTATTTTTTTCTTGAAGTAATCAACTATAAGTTTTTCAATATATGGAAATAAATGATAAAGTCGTGGGACAACAAAGTTATAATAATATCAACGTAATAAACTCTTTTTTCATTCGTGATTATATTGTAATTTAAATTTACTACCAGAAAATTTTCATTGTTAATTTATTTTTGTTTATTCTTGCATTTTAGGGTTTAAAACATACATTTCTCACTTCATAAGTGAGTAAACTAATAATAAGTGATATTAATAATAAAAATAGGAGTAGATCACATGAGAAAACTAGCTTTAAAGTACTACTTTAATTCATTCATGGTGAGATACATGATGACATGTCATCACTAGATACACAATTTATAATGTATATTGTTGTATTATAACAATATAAAATATTAGATAAATAAAATTAAAATTAGATAGATCAATGAAAAGAAGAATTGTAAATTAGAGAACAAACTGTGATGTATCTGATATGCATATTCGTTAAATATATGTGTCCTTGTTAATATACATTGAAACATGCATGTGATTTTACGGTATATTGAGATTAATACCGTAAAATAACGGCTAACGTTACCAATAACGACTCTTTCTCAGCCTTGCTCAAGCAAGTGGTGCTCACGCACCTGTCCATGGGGCAACCACCGGCAGGTCTCATGGATCTAAGTGCTGCAACACCAAGGATTGTGGGAGGGGAGGCGGAAATCTCTCAGAATTTGAACTACAAAGGTGCAATACAGACTCCTAGGAACCAGAATCCTGGTACTATTCGACATGGCGAATCACAAGTTAGAGCTCGATACTTAACCCACAATGGAATACCGACTATTATCTTCAAATCTAGTGAATATTATGGGGCCATGGCAGATGAATGCAAGCTGGCAAATTTCTCATATCGAGACCCCAAATAGAAAAGATTTGCTCCAAATTTGGCGAGAAAATGTATTGGTGTTTTCGACTTCAGAACTGTGTTTTTAGATTTCACAAATGAGGATGATTTTAAGAGTGTATGGTTTAGAAGATCTATAGAAATTGATGGTCAAGTCATGTGGCTAGAGAAATGGACTCCGGATTTCAAACCGGAGGAAGACTCACCCATTGTTCCTCTTTGGGTTCTCTTACCAGGGCTGCCATTCCATTGTCACTCATGGAATTATGTTAAGCAAATTGTTGCTCCGATGGGTATTCCCTTATCCATGGATTTAGCTACAGACAATAGAACTCGTCCTAGTATGGCTAAAGTTAGAGTCCAGGTTGATTTAACTAAACCTAAGCTCAATGCTGTTTGAGTTGGTTCTGAGAATGAAAATAGTCCAGGGATACAATCAGAAGCTTGAATACGAAAATGTACCCAAGTTTTGTAGACACTGCAAGCTGCTTGGGAATAGTATTATCCAATGTAGAAATGTTGAAAAGAAGGAAGAAGAGAAAGTAAAACCAGCGCACAAAAAACTGAAGTTGCTAAGGAGACGCAAGAACAGATTAAGGAAGATGATAAACTTGTTGTGGTGTCAAGAATTAGCAACAAGAAGAAGAGAAACAAGAAAAAGAAAATGCCCAAGAAAAAAAATAAAGTTATGTTCAAGCCTAACTTGCCAATGTGAACAATCAAAAGAAAGCACAAGATAAAGACCATTGAGATAGCCTCACCAGAAGAGAGGAAAGTATAAACCAAGAGTTAAAATCACTACACACTCGGAAGATCAGTTTAAGGTCGAAAAATATTGATCAGGTTCAATAGGATAAAGATAACGAAAGCAAGCAGAATTCTGGAGACAATGAGCAACAATACAACAATATTAACAATGAAGATTTAGAAAAACTTGGTACTGAATAGGAAGATAATTTGGCTGACCATGACATTTTAGAAAGCTTACCAACTGATGAAATAAAAAATCTTAAGGGGATATAATTAGTTGTTGAACTGTATCGGAAAATAGTCGAGACACATGATGAAGAACAGGTTGCCCATTTGAAGAAAGTGGTGATCAAAATTGCGAGAACTTGGAAACCACTAAACAAAATGAGGAGAAAGTTGATGATGATGATTATTCTCATAATCATCTCAATGAAGTTCTGGACAACAATGGTTTATCACATATAAGAGGTAGAAGCAAACAGAGGCAAAAAAGGCAAACAAAAAGAGAAAACACTGCTCCTGCCTGTATTGAATATGAAGCTACTATTCAAAATGAAAATAAGCAAAAAGAAACAAGGGAGACTAACTATACTGATCAATCAATTTCTGCACAGGAACTTGATGAAAACAGTATAAGGAAGGTGGTAGGAACCCAAAAATTCTCCAACCTTATGCTGTACATTTCCAAACACAACAGAAAGATAACAATATCCTACATTGTTATATATTTCCACCAACGAATAGAACAAATTTACAAATAGACAAACAAGATCTATGAATGATAATTCACCTAACAACCAAGGTATTTCGAGGAACCTCTTGTTCTTTCCTTGCAGTTAATTCATTCAGATCAACATAATACCCTACTCCATCTCCTTGCCAGGCCTTAATCAAATTTTTGAGTGAAGCTACTGATTTTGTCAGCGAGGGGTCTCCTCGAACAACTTTTGTTTGCCCTTCTACTTCAAATTTCAATGTCAAAGTTCTGAAATTAGCTTGTTAATCACCCATGGTTTCAAGCCACTCTAATCCTTACACCACATCAGCACTGCCCAAATTAAAAAGGAGATAATCATGTGTTATCCGCAATTTATCAATCCACAATTCCACTTCTTTGCATCTTCCCCTACTCTTTACTTGTTGTCCATTTCCCACTTCCACCACAAACGACTTAGTTTCTGTTTGCTTTAACCTTAATGCTTCAACTACTTCGCGAGATATAAAATTTGTTGTTGCACCGCTATCAATCAACACAATAACTTTCTTCCCCTGTATTGTTCTCCATACCTTCAAGGACTTCTTTGTGGTAAATCCTGCTATAGAGTACAAAGACAACTCCATTAACTTTTGTGACTCTGGTTGTCCTTGAACATTTAATTGGTTCATCTCTGTATTGATTATCTCCTCCAAAGACTCTTCAACGCCTCCATCTTCATCGTCATCTGCTGCTACAATAAGCAGATTTAATTGTTTTGAATTGCCTCGGTGATTAGGGCCATATTTTTCATCGCAGCGAAAACGAAGTCCTTTCCTTAATTTATCCTGATACTCTGCATCAGATAGCCTTTTGTATGCTCCTCTACGCCTTGCATAAATTTCAGGTCTTGGTTTCACATTTTCTCCTCGCTTTTGTTCTTGAAAATTTTGTGGTATTGTTGTAACTACTGTACGGGCAGAATGAAAATGTGTTGTTACTCCACGTACATGGGACCGGTAACACTTCATGTACGGCTACTGTCAGTAACTGGAAAATGAACTGAGCCCCTAGAAAGCGACATACGCATATGTCTTGGTAGGTGGACTTGGCTTAGAGCCCGATTCTTCTCTTCAATACGCTGGCTTTGGTCCATAATCTGGGTTAGACTTCCTAGCTTGCTAAGACGCAATTCTGCTTTGATCTCCTCTCTCAAGCCATTTATAAAAATTCCCATCAAAACCTCATCATCGACATCTTTCAAAGGTGCTGAAAGAAATTCAAAATCTTCTCTGTATTGGGCCACACTTCCAGTTGTTGCAATCCTATCAAAACCTCATATAAGTTTCCTAACTATGATGGAGTATATCGCTGGAGTATGGCTACTCGAAACACATCCCATGTGACAATCGGAGTTCTTGTCTCCTACCATTGGAACCAATTTAGGGATCTACCTTCAAGGCAAACATCAGTTGCCTCCAATTTGTCCTTGTCGTCAATGGAATTAAAATGAAAATAATGCTCCGCTCTGTTAAGCCACGCATATGGATTATCACCAGAGAATAAGGGCAGTTCCAGTCTTCTAGGACGCATTTCATCACGAAATTGTGGCCGAACTTCTTTGCGAAATCCATCACCTCTGTGATTGTTGTTTTACTCTGCCATCACATCTGTATCCATAATTGGATTTGCCTAAACTGCTGATTTTTCTTTCATATGTTGAAGAATTTCAATGCCACGTTCATCTTGTTTGTGCATCCAGTCTCGTAACTGCCCCAGGCAATCACATACCGAACCAATCTCCTCTTGTACTTCGTTCATTATCTTCTCTAACCCTTCAATCCTCCATTCCATTCTAGTTGAAACTATGAAGGCTCTGATACCAAAATTTTTAGGAACCCAAAACCTCTCCAACCTTATGCTGTAAATTTCCAAGTACAACATAAAGATAACAATACCCTATACTGTTATATATTTCCACCAACTAATAGAACAAATTTACAAATAGACAAACGAGATCTATGAATGATAATTCACCCAACAACCAAGGTATTTCGAGGAATTTTACCCTCCAGTTTAACTACAAAACCAATATCCTCCAGAATAAATTGCTTGTCCTCCTTAATAACTATCTTGACTTCTATGTAACTGCTAAGTTATTGCTAAAACTACATATACATAGTAATAAAATACATATACATAGTAATAAAGTACATATACATAGTAATAACTAAATAAAGCAGTAATAGTAATATTTAGGCCTTATTTTCCCCCTTCTTCCTGCGTTCAACAATTTTCTTTTCCAATCTGAGATTCTCTTTTTCATTTTCTCCAGTAGAGGAAGGTTCTCTCTTTATTCTCTTGAGGGACATACTTGATAGGACTTTTCTTTGAGAGTCGAGATTATGGGAAGATCTTTAATCGAGCCCTTGAGGAGATCAAGGAGAAGCTCGACTTAGACAGAGCTTTCACCCCAAAACTACAAAACATATTACAACTGATGCAAGAACTGCACGGCAAACCGTGGTCTCGCGCCGACGTCAATGTTAAGAAAATAAACTACCTTCTGATGATGACATTTCTGGACAAAGTTCCAACAATAAGGAATTCAACAAGTCACAACTTAATAGTGAAGAAGAAGCTTCTCAATCTCAGAAAGTTTTACTATGATTAAAAGAGGTAGAAGCATACAAAGAAAACAAAGTAAGAAACAAAGGGATAGATCAATTCCTTCCCCTAAAAGGTGGAATTGCAAAAATTCTACCTCCTCTAATATCCAATGATAAGCTCCATTTTCTGGAATATTAGAGGAATTAGATCCAAAAAAGCTATTCACCTGTTAAAGTATTTGGTAAACTTAAACAAGACTATTTTTGTTGCCATTATGGAACCATTGGTGAATAAACAAAAAAATGATGGATACAAGAGATTCTTGGGGTTTCAAAACTGCCTTTCTAATAATGATGGAAAGATATGGCTATTTTGGTCCTATATGGATCAGGCAAATATCATCAGCAACGAAGAACAACAAGTCACTATGAGATTCAAATACAACAATATTGAGGACTTTCATATCACTGCAGTGTATGCCAAGTGTAACACTACTGAAAGGAATGACTTATGTAGGAACTTGCAAACACTTAATCTCTTTATCAAAGAGTCATGGTGCATTGTGGGCGACTTCAATGTCATAATGGAGTCAGAGGAGAAGTTGGGAGGTCTTCCTCACAGAGCCTACAAAAGCTTAGATTTCATTAGTTGCTTGAATAACTGCGGAATGGTTGACCTGGGGTTCTATGGCTCAAAGTATACTTGGTGTAATCACAGAAGACCAGGTAAACAAATATGGAAAAGACTGAATAGTATTTATTAATGCTGACTGGAACCAGCTATTTTAGAATAATAATATCAAACATCTTGCTAGAACGGCTTCAGATCACATATCTCTGTTTATGAAATGCTACAATGACCATCATGACTACGCTAGTTATTTCAGATTTCTCAGTCTTTGGGTGTAGCAACCTGGATTTCAAGAGGTTGTATAACAAAGTTGGAATGATACCATTGATGGTAACCCCACGTGGATCTTACAGACTAAGTTAAAGAGATTTGGAAGGAAATTGAGCCAATGGTCTAGAATTTCACTAGGGGACATACATGATCAGGTCATAGAATGGGAAGCAAAAATCCAAATGCTGAAAGATATTGATCTAATGTATAACACTGATCAAGGCAGGGAAAAACTCAACAAAGCTCATAGTGAAAATACTAGATTGTTGAGTATTCAAGATATTATGTATAAAAAAGAGGCTCCAATCAAATGGTTTGAAGAAGGAGTTAGACAATAATACTAAATACTTCCATGATATACTTAAGAGCAAATAGAGGAGACTACAAATTGGAAAAAATACAAAATAATAGGTGCAAATGGGTGCACAACAATGACAAGATTGCTGAAGTGGCAGTAAGGCATTTTAAGAAGTTGTTCAACCTGCACAATCCAAATTCCTATGGCAGCACTCTGGACTACATCAATTCTTGCATTACTGATGATGAAAATGAAGGGTTTATTAAGTTACCAGAGGAAAATGAGATAAAAAATGCAGTATTTGACATGTCACCTGAAAGCTCTGCAAAACCTGATGGATTCAATGGTAAGTTCTTTCAAAGCTGTTGGAACATCATCAAATCAGACATCATTAATTTTGTGCAGTTCTTCTTCAAAGGAGGTAACCTCACTAAATTTTCTCCCATACATGTCTCATTTTGATCCCTAAAACTGAATCCCCATGTACCTTCTCGGACATGAGACCTATTAGTCTTACTAACTTTTCTAATAAAATCATCTCCAAAATAATGGCTGCTCGACTGAATCCTCTTATTTCTGATAATCAAAGTGGCTTCATTAAAGGCAGACTTATTAGTGAAAATATTTTATTAGCACAAGAAATTGCTCAAGATATTACTAAGTACAACAAAGGTGGTAATATAATTATTAAGCTAGATATGGCCAAAGCTTATGATAGATAGTCTTGGTCCTTCCTTCATGCTGTTTTGCTTAAATTTGGTTTTGCTACTACTTGGGTAGAGTGGATAATGAGATTGACCAATGATGTTTGGTATTCTATTGTAATTAATGGCTCAAGACATGACTTTTTTTTACCCCTTCTCAAGGCTTAAAACAAGGTGATCCTTTATCACCTTCCTTGTTTATATTAGGTGTTGAAGTACTGTCTAGAATGCTAAATAATTTGACCCACAACCCATATTTCAACCCCCTTTTATGAACAAGAATGGTCTCATTATTACTCATCTTGCCAACGCTGATGAAATTATGATTTTCTCAAGTGTTAATAATAAGTCTGTTAAACTTGTTATGAGATGCATTAGAGACTATGAAAATGCTTCTAGCCAAATGGTCAATTGTGCTAAAAGTTTCTTTGTCACTGACCCTAAGACTTCTCATAGTAGAATTAACATATTGAGAAGAGCCACCTCTTTCATGGATAAATCTTTTCCTTTCAATTATTTGGGATGTCCCATTTTCATTGGTAAAAATACAACTTCTATGTGTGATGGGATGGTTGGTAAAGTAGTAAACAAACTCAAAAGTTGGCAAGGCAACATGCTTTCCTCGGGGGGTAAGCTTATCCTTATTAGACATGTTTTTACAATCCCTCTCCATTTATACGTTGTCTGCAATGAGCCCTCCTAAAGGCACTCTGAATTTAATTGAGAAACAGTTCTCAAATTTCTTTTGGGGAACCTCTGGAGATAAAGCCAAACACCACAGGTGTGCTTGGAGGAAAATATGTTTTCCTCAAAATGAGGAAGGAATAAGGATAAGAAGTATGGAAGAAATCAGCATCACCCTTGCTATTAAAAGATGGCGGAGGTACAAAACCATATCCTCTTTTTGGGCAAGTTTCCTCAATTCCAAATAATGCAGTAGAGTCCATGCTATTGCTAAAGCAATTTCAGGTGCTATCTCCAACAACTGGAGATAAAAGATGAAGATAAAAAAACATTGTGGAACCCAACATCATTTGGTGCATTCAAGGTGGTAATAGCAAGTTTTGGCGGGACAATTGGACTGACGAGGGTGCTATAGCCAGAATTAGTCAGGGAAGACACTTATACTTAGGTTACTGTCAACTCTTATATATTAAATGGATATTGGAATATCAATAAACTAAACGATACTCTAACTCCTGACATTGCACAACAAATCTTTAATGTACCTATTGGTGACAGGAATAAGAAAGACTATGCAATCTGGAGTTTAAGTGAAGATAGACATTATTCAAATAAGACTGCATGGAAATCCATCAGGTACACTAATCCAAGAACTATTGAGACTAGCAAGGTATGACATACTTCTCTCCCTTTCAAGATTTCCTTTATATCTTGGAGGTTGCTACTAGGTAAACTCCCAATTGCTAAGAATGTTGTCATTAACTTAACTCCCGCTTGTAAATGTTGCACTAAACCTTTATATGAGACTCTACATCATGTTTTTGTGGAAGGTGAAGCGATATTAGATTATTTGAAATTATTTTGCAAACTCTCTTGGGGTGATAATCACTCATGGACCAATGACCAATCAACATTCTAATGCAAAACTGCTGGAACACCAAAGCCAATAACAAAATTCATAAGATTTTGTTGTAAATTACACCAGTTGTAATTATATGGGAAACATGAAAGAGCTATTGTTCATGTAAATATGGAGGGCAAAGACAATTCAAGCCTGCTAGGATCAAATATGAAGTGGAAATAATAGTGAGGAATGTTATGAGGAAGTTGATGCCTAAGATCAATATTGAAGTACCATGGTGTAACTTTTGTGAGCTGATAGAGAAGTTGAGACCTATACTCACTTGGAAAAAAGTAATCTGGGAGAAGCCTTGGCCCAATAGAGTGAAGTTGAACACAGATGGTAGCTACCTTCACGAATCTGGCAAAGCAGGAATCCGAGGCATCATTAGAAATGAGGATGGCGAAATTATACAAGCATTTGCGGTCACAATCAAGTGTAGCAGTAACAATATGGCCGAAATAATAGCCGCCAGTTACAGAGTGAAATTGTGCAAAACTCTTGGACTCATTGATATGGACCTGGAACTAGACTCCCAAATTATTGTCAACATGATTCACAGTAAGACCACCAACAACCTCTCTTTGAAGAGAAGAGTGGAGAATATTTTAGACGATACGAGCTCTATGAATGCTACTGTCAAGCACTGCTACAGAGAGGCTAATCAAGTGGTCGATAGATTGGCTAAATTTGCCTCAAGCCAAGACATTGGACTTCATTTTTTCCTCCTATTAAACATTACCCAATGATGCCAAATGTGCTTACAAGTTGGATAAGCACTAACTTCCTAGTCTCAGGATTCGATATGACAAGGCAAATTTTTTTATTAGTTAAAGATATGGTCGGTCATAAGTTTGTTAGAATAGGATAATTTTCTAAAACAAATCCTATTCTTTTGCCCATTAACTAGTGTGGTTTCACAATCAAGTTGTATTCCGAGGTTAGGCCTAGCCCCCCTCTGTAACTTTTTGTTGGAATACAACTTACACTACCTAATGGTAGTTTTAAAATAAAAGAAAATGTGTCGTTGTCTTGTTATCTTTGTTGATGTATTTAATTGTAATGATCATTTTCGTTAGAAATTGAGTGTTTTATATAATTTTGGGATTCCTTAAATATTTCATTGACTGGTCAACGACCTTCACTATAGGAAAGCTCTCTATAGCGAAGACTCACAAAACCAAATCTCCTTTTATTTTCTTATGTGGCTATTGAGGATTTTATTCTCTTTTCACTAACACTTCTTCTAAGGCTGTTCTAGGGATAATATTGAAAGAGTAGGGATCAAGAGAGAAGGGAGAAAACAAAATACTCCTTGCAAGTCTACCCAAGATCTTACTCCAGATTCTTCACCAAATCATTGGGCTACCAAACAGAAGCAAAGCCACATGGGCATTGGGGAAGCCATTCATCTTTGAGGGCGGATTATGGTTTACTCATATTTTAGACTTGGTTAATGACATATTCTACCTAGAAGGGTTTAGAGGAATAACATAATTAGGCTTACAAGCATGAAAATTTCTATAATGACTTTGAAGGTCATGGAAATTTTTGAAAAATAATTGTTTCACCCCTCTCGTTAGTTGTCCCAAGTTATGTTGTATCAGTTGATGAAACTAGTTTTGTATCGAGATAAAAAAGTTGTGATTTCTTGAAGTTTTGGAGACTCTTCAGTTGATATAAGTGACTTTAGTATATATTCAGAGTTACAAGTCTCAAAATAGAATTTTGTCGGTTCTATACCCTCCAAAATGCAGAATTTGGCCTGGGATTGTTGTCGTATTCAATTTAAAAGTTTTTTTTTTGTGTGGATTTGAGCCCTTGATTTGAATGTTTAACTAATTTTAGGCCGAGAGTTGACTTTAGTCAATATTCGGAGTTCAGTTAGATTGAATTACCGACGATTCCATTGGTTCTGGGAGGTGTTTTTAGGCTCAAGTAAGGTCTTGGTTCAATTTTCGGAGGTTTCGAGGGTGGTTTGATCGTTTTGAGTGAAAGTTACTTTGTTGTGACTTTAATGGGTATCACGTCAAGGAGACCTCGAATCCTTATTTTGACAGTTTCATTGAGTCTGAAACATCAAATTTTGTGGGGTAGCATATTTGATTTGTGTGCACGGAATTCCAAAGGAATCCTGGGGGCCCTAATAGAGAATTTTGGTTTCTTTGATCTTGCTGTTGTGACCTGTTGCCTCCTTTGAGTTCGCAAAAGGCTGTGTGCTTTGGCCTCCGCATTCGCGGAGCCTTGACCGCGATCGCGGAGGGGAGGCTGGTTAGACACCACATTCGCGAAGCTTGTGGCCACGATCGCTGACCTCCGTGTTCGTGGGGCTCAGGCCATGATCGCGAAAAAAAATTCACCTGGCAGTTAATGAATTTTCTAAAATTGGGTTTCTTTTCCATTTTACTATTTTTGGACTTTGAGAACTCTTGGGAGGCGATTTCAAAGGGGGTTTTCAAGAATTAACTTTATGGTTAAGTGATTTTAAGTTTAACTCCAATCCTCTATTACCCAATTATTATCTCATGATTTTATCATATAATCATTGATTTTGAATTCCAATTTTGTGGGTTTTCTCAAGAACTTGGATTTTTAGAAAAATGGTAATTTAATCTTGATTTCAACTCATTTTTCGATTCGATTTTCACTAATGAGTTTCAAGATCTTTGGTATCATGATTTTACATTAAAAAAAATTAGATTTATCCTCAGTCCTCGGAAATGACATTTTGGGTTGATTTGAACTCGATTTCCAAAATCAACAATATCGGTGTTGTTGTTCATTACTTCTTATGGAGATTTTATATTTGATTAGATTTTGTGGATTCAGAGACTCATCGTAAAGGGAAGACTCAAGTGCCGAGTTGATTGTTTTCTTATGGATGTATCTTTATTTGACTATATTTTTCTGGTTATGTATCCATGCATATACTCCTGCATTTTTTAATATTGGTATCTTGGTATCTATACACTCCTCTAATTTTTGCATTTTCCCTTAGTTGTATTTGTTGCACGAATGAAAACACGCTAACGAATATAGTTAACACAAATTGTATCTATTACGTGAACAAATAAAGTGAATACAAACCTCTCACAATGATATATTTTCCACAAATGGTAATTAAGCAAAATGTAGTTACAAGCGGTAATTAAGCAACAAACATTTATGAAAGTTTATCTTTATTTATAACTGTTTTATATTTTTCACGTTCGGAATTGATTTTTTTAAAACATGTGAGTTTTCAAATTTTCAAAAAGATAATGTTATATATGGAAGCACTAATGTTTGAGTTTTGAAATTTTCAAAAAGATAATGTTATATATGGAAGCACTAATGTTTGAGGCTAATATGCATGCTAGCGATCCTGTTGGAGGATGTTATAGAATCATCCTGAATCCACATCGACAATTAATCTTTATCAGGCGAAAATTTTCGGATCCAAGCAATGAATGTACAAAATATCAAAATAATATCAATACAAAAACTTGTTCCATTCAAAAATTTATTGTAGTAAAGTGAGTTTTGATCCATCACCGCTCCTTGGCATTCATGGATTTAATAGATCCGGTATTGAAGAAGCATCAAACAGATAAACAGTTAAATGAGATATACTCACCGAATTTTAATAATGATTAAAAAATTTAAACAAAAGCAGCGATTTCAAGTTCGTAAGGCAAACATGAAAATTTGAAGCCAGAAAAGTGTTATGTTCATAAAGGTAAAGGAATAGCCACAAAATTAAGGTGTGCTAATTAATTATGTCTTAAATCTAACCATTTTTTTTTACTGTAAATTTTGAAAGGCATTTAAGAAGTGACACTTTTTAAAAAAAAAATTGTTCCAATAAAATAATGTCATATTTCTGTAATCATAACAATTTAATATTAATTTTTTTTTATATATTTGATAAAATGATTTATAGTCGCACAAATATTTAAAAATTATTTTAGATCACAATTTCAAAACTCTCCAGTTTTTTTACTTAAATTGTTAACCAAACAAAATTAAATTATAATAAATAACACAAAAAAACACTTCATTGGTCAAAAGCATACATTTCTCTCTTGACGAATAAGAAACTAATACATATGTAATTCTAATAATAAAAATAAGTAGATCACGAGAGCCACGCTAGGTTTAAAGCATTTTTGTGATTTTTTATAACGTGAGATACATGATGCATGTCATCATTGGATACATCATTTATAATGTTTCGTTATTGTCTATATATATTATTGTTTTATGAAAATATAAAATATTAAATAAAGAAAATTAAAATTACATAATAAATAATAATAAAAGAAGAATTGGAAAGAGAACTAAATGTGATGGATCTTAATATATATGTTTTCGTCTATTTAAAAGTAATATATGCAATAATAAGTAAATATATGACGATAATAATGGAGCAATAAATTATAAAGTATATATGTATTTTTTTTCTTTTCTTGGATACTCCAGGATATCCGCAGCCGCTACAATCTCTGCTACAGTCTTTGTCCTTCGTGTGAGCATTTTGTGTTTCTGTGGTTAGCACTTTGCGTGTATTGGGTAAACCCCCACTGTGTAATAGTCTGCAAACCACACAGGGGATGTAAACCGCACTAGGCAAGCCCTATGCGACAGGCTCGACTCAGAAGGCATTGATGGGATTGATCCCGGGTCATCTATGTGGATGACCACCCTTCAAACCAACTGAGTCATCTCGAAGGACATGAATTTGGAGAGAGAGAAGAGAAGAGAAGCCAAATCACTGATATTTCATTAGTATATTTTGTCTTGAAAGATGTATATTTTATATTTCATTTGTATTTCTATATTTCGAAGGAGGAAATTTCCGGCAAATCCTGTATTTCTCCTTGATGTTGCACTATACATGCATTTTTTTTCATATATGAGATGTATTTTTGATGTTCATATCCTTAATTGATTGTATTCTTACGGGTGTATCCTTGTTTGATTATATTTTTGTGGTTATGTACCCATGTATATACTCTTGCATGCATTTTTTTTGTATTGGTATCTTGGTCTACACTCCTTTATTTTTTGCATTTTTCCTTAGTTGTATTGTTTGCCCGAATGAATACACTCTAACGAATATAATTGACATAAATTGTATTCATTGTGTGAATAAATAAAGTGAATACAGATGTCTCACAATCACAATGTAATATTTTCCACGAATGGTAATTAAGCAAACTGTAGTTACCAGCGATAATTAAGCAACAAACATTAATGAAAGTTTCTCTTTATTTATACATATTTTATTTTTCTTCACATTCAAACTTGATTCTTTTATAAGATCAACATGTGAGATTTGAACTCAATACCTACTCTCATATCTATATTTTCCCCGTCCCATATTAGATGAACACTTTCTAATTTAAACGGTAATAAAAAATCATTAATAAACTGATCAACTTTACTATTTCCCCTTCATATTAGTTAGCCTCTTGAAAAAAGAAATTCTTAGATATTCAAAATTTGTTTAAATTTTCAAAGGTCATATTAATTGTAGGGATAAAATGGAAAACAATTAATTAATTATTATCTGGTTTGGTAGAGTGGCGGGGCCAGAAATTTCATGAAAGGTGTCCAAAGTTTTTTTTTTTTTTAACCAATGAGGTACTAAATATTTTACTTTAATGTTCATGTTTAAAACTAAATGCTCTTTTCAAAATGCGAACAAGGAAAAAAGCACGTTTAACAAAAAAGCTACTTAACTAGACATACATCACTACCTTAGATACTAATCTTACCTCTAGTATCAAACTTATACTACTTAATTACTCATTATAGCTATAGTTTGCTATAATTACCACTTGCGACTAACATTAACCATTAATTACGTGGGTTGACTTCGAGTTTGTATAATTAGTCACGTTTGTATATGTATAATTCACCACATTTGTATAATTCACAACTAACAATTTTTTGTTTGATTTGTATTTGTATACGATGTTTTGTATTTGTATATGACGATGATTTCCTTTGATTTTTTAGTTTTGTCATCATATACATTCAATCTTTTTGTGTATAACTTTTTAAAGTTTGTATAAACATGTAGTTTTCGGATTTTGTATAATATAATTTATATAATGTAATTTGTATAATATTTTGTATAATTGTTTAAAGTTCATATGTTTATGTTTGTATCAATTCATTATTTTGAGTTTTATTATATTTGTATAATTCCAGACTTTATATTACTCAATAATACAAAAACACGTGAATTATACAAACGTACCTGTGAATTATACAAACGAGATGCGAATTATACAAATTATTGTCCTCTGTCGCTCGTCAATCTCCTCCCTCTCCCAATCTCGCTCGCCTCTCTCCTCCCTCTCCCAATCTCGCTCGCCTCTCTCCTTTGTAACATTCCAAAAAATTTTAAGATAAGATCCGAGCCAGTCTTTATTTGTGAATAAGATTTCACCGAGTGATTCTAAATTTTCTTAGATGTTAAGGTCACTAAAATTCCCTAGCATCAAGTTGAGTTGAAAACTTTCCTTCCAATTGAGTTTCACTATGAGATTTTTGTTGGGTCAACTTCAAACGATCATATCTCTTAGAATATTAATAGTTACGTAGTCCATAACCTATCAAATTAAAGGTATTTGAATCTACTTTCCAACGCCACAAATTTTGCAACAATCTGAGTTTTGAGTAAAAAGTTATGACCATTTTAGTAACCTGATACAGTGCAGTGACGAATTAACCGACGGGGAAAACATTAAAAAAGATCATTTTTATCTTTTTACCTCTAAGAAAATCATAAACGAATTTCTTGACTAATTAAAGACCCAAAACAATCAGATATTCATCTCTTAATTCATCATTCTCTTCTCTCTCAAGCCCTAAGGGAAAAAAAATCAAAGTAGAAGACTCCATTCAAGATTCTTCTTTAAGGTAAGTCTTTCTCCATGAATTTCATTCTTTCCAAGTCAAATTCCTTCACCCAATTATGAATCACTAATGAAAATCATAATTCTTGGCCATAGAGATTTCAAGAAACTAATTCAAGAATCTCAAGAAAGTTTTCTTGATTGTTCTCCTTCAAGCTAGGGTTTCAAGGCTTCTAATCAAGTTTTTCTTCAAGATTCTTCAAGATTATTCAAGAACCTTGTTCTTTCAGGTATGTAAGACTATCATAGTGTTGGACTAGTTCGTCCTCACGCCCTGCGTCTTCTTTCAAATCAGTAAAAGAGTAATCTAGGATTCTATCCCAAGATTTGAGTATTCTTGAGATGAGTTAATTATGAGTTCTTGAGTTCCTGATTTTTTTTTAAATTCTATTCCTAATTATTGAATTGCTATATGTTATGCATTAAAATTCTTGAGTTGATTCATTCATGTCTATATTTCAGCATGAACCCTACGAATTGAGTATTTTTGAGAGGAGAAGTATCATTGAGTTATGAGTTTCGAGTTCTTGAGTCTTGAGTTCTGAGTACTGAGTTTTCTTATTGCTATTAAGATCCCTGAGTTGAGTCGTTCATGTCCATAACTCCACGTGAACCCTATGATTTGAGTTATAAATTTTGAAAAGCTTTCTAAAGCAAACACTTGAATTCTTAAACTGAGTTTTGAGAAAGTAAAGATGAGTTTTGAGAAAAGAGTTTCTAAAACATGATTAATATGACAATCGAGTATGCCATCAATGTATGAGCAGTATGGTATCTAGATATACCATCAATGTTTATGTAGTATGACTTCCCGAGTCATCAATGATCATATTAAAATATGATTTTGATATGTTTTTGAGAAAGAGTTTTCAAGTATGAATTGAGTAAGAGTATAAGGGGACTATGTATTCCTAAAGGTATCAATTTTTACATTGATAAAAGAGAAACTGAGATTTCTAATTGAGTTATGAGTTCAAAAGATATTTCAAGAGCAGTTACCTCTTTTAAGAGGGTAGTTTGAGTAATTATCTCAACCAAGAGGAAGAGTTATGTTTTTAAACATATGAGCATGAGTATATATTATTGGGAGTAGTATTGAGCACTGATATGGGGACGAGTTCAAACAACTCAAACTCCTCATAAACCATGTATGCCAACATGGGTAAAGGGTCATACTTTTTAGATGATTTCTTATTGCTTTTAAGCATAGCTATACCCCCGGCAAGGTATAGGACAGTTCTGGCAGCGTGGGCGAGATGTTGTATCATCACGTAGCTCATAGTGATGGTTGCCGGTTAGAGAATCTCCTAATAGAGTTAAAAGTGTATTTTTATATATCACTTATTATGTTGAGTTCAGAGATGAGAAAGTATTTTGTAAATCTTTAAATGATTTAACTCCTTTATTTCTTTACATTCAGCTTGAGTACATTGTTATCTATTGCACTCATTTATTTCAGTTATTTGTTATTAAGCTATATTACATACTGTACATTCAATGTACTGATGTCATTCGACCGACATCTTTCAATGATGCAGATACAGGTTCTTAGATACCTCAACAAGAGTCTGTTGAGATCACTTTATCCGCTCGTCAGCTTTTGAGTGAGGTCTCCTTTCTTTCGAAGGACTCCAGTTTTATGAGTTGCTAGTAGTAGTTCTTTGGAGGAGTCGTGGGTCTTGTCCCAACACTCATCTTTGTATAGTAGAGGCTTCATAGAAAGACCGTTTTGGAGAGTCTATCAGTTTGAGATATTTTATTTAAAACTTATGTTTCATACTCCGTATATTCAGCAAAGTTTTGAGATTCAGTAAACTGTTTTTAAACATTTTTTTCAATTTGATGCTTATGTATGCTCAAGTTAGTCTTCCGCTTGTAGTCAGCCAGGATGAGGGTTCGCTTGAGGACCAGCAATGGTTCTTGAGTGCCGGCCACGTCCAGGGTGTAGGCTCGGGTCGTGACATCCTCCCTTTCCCAATATCTCTCGCCAGAATATACAAATACATATATATAATATACAATTATCTAACCGATATACATATACAATTCACCTCTCTCCCACTATCTGCCCTCTCTCGCTCGCCTCTCTCCTCCCTCTCCCCTTCTCGCTCGCCACTCTCCTCCCTATAACATGTAGCTACGAATCGTAATTAGCAAACTATAGCTATGAAGTGTAATTAGGCTATTGTTGAGTGGCCATATGCGAATGTTCCTCTATTTTAAAAGATACAATCAAGTATACAAATCCCTTAAAAATAGAATTAATTAATTATCTTTATATTTAAACACTTAAATTAATAGTCAATTAACAATTTGAATTTTGTTTTCTCGAGAGAGAGCCATATCCCTCTGCCAATCACATTAACAATTTGAATTTTTCTCTCTCTCCAGCCATATCCCTCTGCCAATCACCTTACCCAACCGTAACTCTCATCACCCCCACCCCCCCACCCCCAGATCCTCCACCATCTCTCAATTCCTTCATCCTCTCAAATCACGTTTTCATCTTCAACTATTAAAACTGAATCTTGATAATCAGCATTATATGTAGAGGTTTGTTACTATTGTTACATTATTATTATATATCTGGTATAGAGTTCTTCCTTTTCATGTATCTAAGATATTACGCCTCAATTAATTTGGTATTGTAAACATGTATCTCGATTATTAAATCGGCTCTTCCATTTCATGTATCTAAGATATTAAGCCTCAATTAATTTGATATTGTAAACATATATCTCGAATATTCAAACCGACAGATACATGTATCGGGTGAGTAATGATGCATGTATTCAAAGGACAAAATCTGACATAGAAGTAATATGGTGATATTGGTCATTGTTGAAAAAACTCACAATCGTAAGGAAGAGAAAAAACAAATTGATGCCAAGAAGATGAAGTTTACAATTAGAGAATCAGTTTGGTTTTATGATTTTGTTATTTTAGGAATATTTGTTAAAGTTGATACAGTAAGGAATCTCTACATATGTTAGAGTTGTTGATTAAGCATCAATTACTCCTCTAATTAAGGAAATCGATTACACACATTTAATTCAAAATTAATAAAATATCTATCTCGAATATTCAAACCGCCGGATACATGTATCTAGCGAGTAATGATACATGTATCCAAAGGACGAAATATGGTATAAGAAGTAATATTTAAAACTATCAAGAATTCTAATAATTAAGACCTAAACTAGTGGAATTTATGTGTTTTGCTCTTTTTTCCTTAAAATTAACTGTTCTTTTCAAAATGTGAAGAAGGAAAAAAAAGGCGAGAAAAAAGGCTTAAACGCTGAAACATGTGAGATTTTGAACTTGCAACCACCTAAAGCCTGAACTTTCCATGCAACCAAAAACCACTAGACTATAACACTTTGTTATTTTAAGGGTATCCAAAATATGTTATTTAACCATTTAGCGTAAGTATAATTTTCCGACGAAGGGTGTCCGCTTGAACACGCTGAGTATACTGTAGCTCAGCCATTGGCTTAGTAAGTGATGAAGTAATATGAGAAAAATATTTAAGAAAAAGCTCAAAATTGTCCCTTATCTTTAAGCTTAATTAGACTCGAAGTCATCTTTCTTGTTTCATATGAATCACTAATAGTCCTTTATGTTTACTGCATTAGTGCATTTTTGTTCTAACCCAAACTTTTATGTTTATGATAGTTATAGAATTTCCTTGAATGTTGTTAAATTTTACCATTGTTATTGTCCTTCTGGTTTCATTTTTTAGCTTCAGCGAATGTGACCTACGATTCCCATTATTGAGAAAGTTACTGTCTAATACTTTTCTATATAAGTAGCCACCTAATCTTTTGTATTAGGGTTCCACAACTTTGATTAAGCACACTAATGCATTTTGATTTTAATTTATTAAGCTTTAGATCTTTTCATCTTAATACTTTCTAGCTACTTCGGACAAACCACCAACGCCCATTTATTTCAGTGCAAGATCAATTCAATTTGCATGTCCGTAATTAAACTAATAAATTTTTAACTATATTCTTTTATGTGGTAGAGTTCGAGTTTAGAGAGTTAACCAATTAACGTCCAAAAGGATGTGCTGCTTGAGGTCATGCAATTTTCCATAGGTGTATTTGAAATTTAAGTTTTCTAATTGAATAAACCAAATTATTTTTCATATTGAACCGTGAGGTAATGTAATGCACACTAAAAATGATGAATTAGTATATATTTTTCCTCAATTTATTAATTTTATGTTCTAATTTATGTGACACGAGTTTGTCCAAAAAAATAATGTCACATTTCTATAATTACAAACAATTTAACATTAAAATTATTTTTATACTTAATAAAATGATTTATAGCCACATAAATATCTAAACCTTGTTTTAGATCACAAATTTAGAAAAACTTTCTTTTTTTCTTAAATTGTTAAATTTAAAATTTAAATCATAAAAAATAACATAGAGAACACTCCATTTGTCCAAAACATACCTTTCTCGCTTTGCAAATAAGAAACTGATAAATAAGTGATACTAATATAAAAACAGTAGATCAATATAACTTACATAAATCACATAGTATAAAGAGTAAATTACATCTTATTCCTACTCTTTTTCTAATTACAGTAATCCCTTAAAATTTGTACCTTCCGTATACATATGTCACCATCCAGATACATTAATTCTTCATCCGGATACATAAGTCACCATCCAGATACTTTAATTCTGATACAAAAAGAATCCTTCTGTTGCGCTAAAAAGGGGAATAAAATCTTTTTTGTTGCGCTTAAAAAGGAAAAGAAACGTAAAATTAAATATCAAATCCATAAATCACGCAATGCGATGCACAATGTATCATAAAAACTGAAATATAAGAGTTAAAAAGATAAATATCATAATTTGATACATAATAAAGTAGTCAACATAGTCATTGTTATGTATCATATACCTATTATTGGAACTCATACATAGTGCTCTAATTATAGAACATTATGATTTATGTATCAAGATTATTATTGGATAATATATCCATATACAGAACCTTCTAAGTTGGATAAGACTGAACAAACATTAAAGATTGTAGATACATAACACACAATTATTTTGGTATTGTCTATATAACCTTTTAAATTTGAATAGGATTGAAGATACATTGTAGAACTTGATACATTAGGTAGTGTTTGTGTTTCAAGTACATTTATATTGAGCAGGATAAACACTACTCAAAGATTCAACAACATTGGGGTTATACATCAATATCTTAAATGTGAACATGATACATTGTATAAAATAAAGGCTACTGTAACCGTGATGTATCGGAGTAGTGATAACACTAACAAAGTCTAATTTAAGAATTAAAATAAATGAGATACATTGAAAATCTGTAAGTTTGATAGTGATGGTCGTGCAGATCCAACTTTTCCCTCCTTTTTTGGGTGTTTTTCCAACAATAGATTTAGAACTCGAGCATGCATCTTTTTTCGCCTTTTTCACTTTCAATTTTTTCATGATTAATGAGTCGTTTCGTTGTTTATAT